>ONZH01029335.1:0-85241 GCA_900303285.1 Rhinella marina
CCTCAATCTAGACAGAAATCGATGTAAGTGATTATATTCTGAGCCAGCAATGCAGAATTCATAAGCACTATATGAGTTATGGAACATGTAAGTCATCATATTTCAGGTACTCACCACACATTTTTGGGCTCCTCCAGTTTTCTGGCTTTCCATTAGCATTGGCGCACTGTTTTGAGAATTCAGACAAGGTGCTACAGATGCAAAACACAGCCTGACTCTCACTAGCGTTACAAGCACAGCTGTCACTTTCACAGATCTGTAGGTAGGGATTCATATCGTAGTGTGCAGCACAGTCAGACAGTTCAGGACTGTGCAGTATGGCACATGCTTTATGCTGAAAAATAGGAAGAAACACATTTTGGTCATTTTCATCTCTTACTTTACTACGATGTCACAAAATATGCAGACTACTCGCACAATGATGCTCTAGCTCCCCATTTCAGATACTATCTATTTCTATACCAGCCAGCTTTCTCTAGAAGATCCAGATGTGTATCCCCAATAAAGCTCCACACCCGTATTATTCCAGGCCATGCCCCCTTTATGTACTGACACTTCCCCTCTTACTGTGATGACACAGCCCCAGCACCACCCACAGCTAGGGGCTAATCTCCAGGAGTTGCCATGTGGCTTCACTAGCACCTAGATTTGCCAACTTTCAGAGATCTGCCAACCAGTTCAGCTTGATATCCTGCAAAGTTGAGGTAGAACATGAGGTAGAAGCTGATTTTTCTAATTTTGGATGAAAAAAATTCCTTCCCGACTCCAATCAGAATAATTCCCTGGATCAACGACCCTTCTCCAGAAATTTAATGACTGTAACATTACATTCCAGGAATACTTTCATGTCACTCTTGAACTCTTTCAGTGAGTTCACTCTCCTTTGAACCCCCCCCCCCAGCTCTGCTACTGTATGTATACAGAATTGTATACAATACTCCAATACTGGTCTGACTAGTGATTTGTAAAGCGGCAGGACTATGTTCTCGTCATCTCACATCTATGTGCCTTTTTGCAGCCCGTGTGTTTATGCAAACAGTTGGATTGGATGGTCGCTGGTAACAGATTCACTTTATGCCATATGTTTATCAGTTTGGTAAGAATTTAGCTTAAATGAGTGTTTATGAGCTCTCAAAAGTTCAGAGCTACACATCGAGCCATCAGAACAGCTCCATGATCTACTCAAGGTAAAACAGAAACAAAAATTGTTGAAAATATTTATTAAAGAACAAATTTGAAAAATTTTTGTCCAAGAGGAGTAAAATAGAATAATAAATAATAATTGACCCAAAGATGTTCATAGCCTTTAAAGGACAATTTCTGCCAAGGACATTTAAAAGGTAAGTTCCAGTTACCAGCCTTGATTTCCTATCCCACAACCCGATCACTGAAATATATCCAGCTTTGCTCAGTTCGTTCTGTATCTCATACAATATAATAGATTGGCGTTAGAATGGTAATCTCTTAGCAGCTGCCACAACATTGATGGTTGGTTCCCCTGCTACTCTAATGAACCTGAGGCTAGAGAAGATAGTGGTACTATGCATATTTGGGACTCTGGACCTGGAAAAATGTTGGCAGGCGAATCTATTGAAGTCAATACTCCACTTACTATACGCAAATCATACCTTGGTCAACGAAAGTTGTACCAATCATTTTGTGTTTGCATGCAAAATAATAATTTAAAAAATCATAAAGTGACAGAATTCAGGTACAAATTTGGACCATACATGCTTTGCACCACATTTATTAAATGTTTTAGGCTACTTTCACATCTGCATTTTCCTTTTCCGGTATTGAGATCCATCATAGGACGCTTCAGTTTTGTTCCCATTCATTGTCAACAGGGAGAAAACTAAACTGAATGGAACAGAATGCACCGGAATGCATTCTGTTCCATTTGGTTGCGTTCTCCAGCCAGACAGAAAAACTCTGCAAGCAGCACTTTTCGGTCCGGCATCGGATGCGGAACAAGATGGATCTGGCATGAAATACAATGTAAGTCAATGGTGCTGAATCCGTTTTCTTGGACACAAAAGAAAACGGACCCGGCACCCATTTACTTACAATGGTTTTAGTGCCGGATTCGTCACGGCTGTTTTAGAGATATATAATACAATAATACATAACCGGATCCGTTCATAACCGATGCAGCCGGTTGCATTATCATAACGGAAGTGATTTTGCTGATCTATGACGGATCCAGCAAAAAAGCAGATGTAAAAGTAGCCTTAGACATTCTTTGTGACTCGCCTGACATGAGAATGTGTCTTCTCTAGAAATAGCTGTGGTTTCTCTTGAAAGTTACTGCGCATCAGACTGTTAATACAATATTTAGCCTCACTCGCATTAAATTGCTCCTATTTATCATAGACTGGATTATCTTCCCTTTCTCTATTATCTTTATTTATTTATGTTTTGGGATAATACCTTGTCTCCTTTGGTCCCCCCCATTGTTATCTCGAGTTGCTATAACGCCAATATGGTCCATGGATATGCTGTAACCGCCTTTTATGTTCCCCTTTACATTTGAGCGCTAATCGCACATCCCAGGGACATATATACATTATACTGTTATGTGACATTCATCTAATATTGCAGGGATGTGTTTACCTGCATGAAGGGTTGTCATTAGATAGCCACGCCACTGGGGGTGGGGCATCACCCTCTTATACCTGAGGGGCACGCGGCCGCTCTGTGGCCATCATAGCGCCGATGCTGACATACCGGCTAGCTGCTACACTAGGCAGCTTTTACACAAATTGTCTTTTCAGGCTCTCGATATGGCTCCTGATGAAATGCGAGGCTCCGCACACATAGAAACAGTTTCTTTGTTTATGACTATGTTGTCAACTGGCGCATACCAAGTAGTAGACCCTTGAGGTGCAGCCCCAAATACATATTGAGGGTACTACTAGGGCGCACATTACTGTACAAGGCCCCCCAATATCTATTCTGCACCTTTATTAGGGGTTTAGCGTGTGTTGTATGCCATAATTTCACAGTGCCTTCATCTCAAATAACAAGAGTGCCAACTTTGGGACATATATTTGTGATTACAGTTCCTTTTTGGCGCTGGATTTGCACTGTGATTATTTATATTTTATTGTTTGTGCAGTACTGGGAACACGCTACCGTGCGGAGCGCAGTACTATATATACATCCACTCTGGATTTGTGCCCAGTATCTGTTCAAGTATTAGTGTGAATAACATGCCCCTACGTTTACTTTCCCTGATATATTAATAAAACATTTTTGTTTTGATCTTTTTTAACGTTCCTTTTTCATATTTGGTTCTATATTCTTAGTCTGGAACGTGTACCTGTCACGTAGTTTTAGGTTGATCGCACCAGAAAATTCACCAAAAATGTGACGCTTTTTTGGAGTAAACTAACCCAAGGAATAAGTGTTATAAACTTAGGGGATATTATAAGAAAGGTTTTGGAACCATAAATGTGGAGTGTTTTTGCTTTGCTTTTGCCAGTATAGTAGATTTTGTGACAAATTTGATACGTTTTTAAATGTGGTCTACTCTACGCCCAGCATTTTGTATTTACAAAGTGGCATGTATACTTTCTGGGTGGGATTACATTTTTAGCCTAATTTATGCACTGGAACTTTTTTAAACAGTTGCATAAAAAAGACGCAAGTGTACTCACATTCCCTGTTTAAAAAAAAACCTCATGGCACTTTTAAAATAAATAACATTTAGTAATAATAATAATAACATAAGTAATTTGTGCAACAAATTTAATAAATGGGGTGTGACATTTGGTAATTTTGTCATATAGAAAGGCTATAAAAAAATCAGACACTCCAAAAACGTGACTTAAAAATATTATGATTATAATTACCATTGAGCGAATCAAAGTATCCGAAGTGGACTTCAATCTGAATTTCAGGAAATATTTGATTCACTGCAAAGCCGAATTTCCTCACGCTTCGTGGTAGCAAAAAAGAAAAAAACATACTCAACTCGTCATGGCCATCTTGATTGCAGAAACCACCGGGGCTGACATGTGCCTTCCCAACCAGGCTAGGCACGGTGTCATCATCAGTGATGACGTCACAGCGCCTAGCCAGGGTGATGATGTCATGAGATTTTGTGCGGTGTCTTCAATCAAGATGACCTTTCTGACATCAAATGGATAAGGTGAGTATAAATTTTTAAATCAGATCAGCACCTCAAAGGCCTTAATTTTAATCTCAGACGCCGCGATCAACAATGAACACGGCATCTGAGGGTTTCAATGACAGGATTGAACCTGCTACATACAAGTAATTCATCACAAATCGAATTTCTTTGTGAAATTTGGTGAAGCGACCAAATCAAATATTTAATAATTTCGCTCATCTCTACTCAAATTTACACTGTGCTACTTTTAAACACGATTAATAAATCTGCCCAGTATTTTGTTAATAACATATACATATGTATGCAACTTACAGCATGTTTGCAATTTGGTGAAATTGGGGAGCTGCTTTGCTCACAAACTTCTCCAGGAATTTCCACAGAGTTTTTGGCCAAAAAGTCTTCTATACTTTCCTGGTCCTCTGTGAAACAGACATATATATATTTGTTATTATAAAATCAGAAAACACATTAGAATCCAACCTGTCCAATAATAAAGTCAAACATTTTTAATTTTTCTAAAAGATGAGGTTATTTATGTTTCGTTCTGTGCATCCCTGGGGAAAATAGACATGAAAAATTCAAAAGAATCCGAGTTTCTGTTAAACGCGTCCTCCCCTTTCCTTATTTATGTATACAACTCTTTAGAGGGAGGACAAAGTGGAGAATAGGTTATGACCACCTGATGTTTATATATGCATCAATCAGTCATAACTTTGAGGCAGGGCTTCAACAAGGCGGCTGTGATATGACTGCTGAAACCTTGCCCACGACAGCTAACGGCTATACAAATTTGCGAGTTAATGGATGTATTACCTTTAAATTCTTGCAGCCATTGGCTGTCACAGGTGGACGGGGTTTCGGAAACTAGCCTAAAACCTTTGAACAGGTGAATAACTAGTAGTTTTTAATGCTGAGTTACACTAAAATAACATTTAATGGTGGCACAATCCTTTTAAGTGTTTGTAGGAGATCTCTTATAATGTGTTCCATTGGGTAGGGGCCAAGATATCCCATTTATGTGTTTTTACTTTTTTTATATATTTTTCATTTTTCTTCATTAGGTACTGATACTATATGGATGTGTAGATGAGCTGAAGCAATGTAATTTTGCCTTTATGATCAACATCACTGAACCGAAAGGAACTTTCTTTCAGTTCAGGGGTGTGCAGAGAGTGGGCATGAATTGGTATTTTAATGTTGATAAGGTTGTGCCCATTTCCTGTTAGTACCCATATCCTTTGACAACATATATGCTAATTTGAAATACTTACCATCTTTGAAACCTTCATTGTAATTTTTAAAAGCCATTATAGTCTCCACATAAGCCACATGTTTATTTTTGTATTTGTCAGTAACGCCACCTAATGAAAGAAAAATGTGGTTTGATTTGCTTATATAATCAGATATGTCTGGTTCTATCCAACTATCTTTGGATGAGAAATTATTCATAGTATCTTCTATAGTGGATGAGAAACTGTTCTTAGTATCTTCTATAGTGGATGAGAAACTGTTCTTAGTATCTTCTATAGTGGATTAGAAACAGTTTAGTATCTTCTATAGTGGATAAGAAACTGTTCTTAGTATCTTCTACAATATTTAATCCTTTGCAGAGTTTTGGTTACATGATATTTCTAGTGTGTATTCCTGCCATGGCAAAGTGATGACTTAAAAGGATTCACTAAAAGGTCCACTCCTTTTATATTTATGGGCAATCCTCTGATCGGCACCCTGCACCTTCACTGATTAACATTGCTGGAGCTACACAGCTCTGACTGTTTTTCATGGACGGAGAGAATGGGAGCAATACAGGTGCCTACTCCAGCTACCCTAAAATGGCTGATCTACAAAGGTACAGGGAGTCGGAGAGCCACCAATCAGATATAGATGACCTTTGTTGAGCATAGGCCATCAATATAAAAGGCATGGAAACCCCTTTAAAGCTCATATCTAATTATCATTTGTCCCTGAGACATTTGTCCCAGTGAAATCTGCCCTCAAAAAATCATATGTCTCTCCCTTCCTTCTGTGTCCTGCCATGTGCCCATATAAAAGGCATGGAAACCCCTTTAAAGCTCATATCTAATTATCATTTGTCCCTGAGACATTTGTCCCAGTGAAATCTGCCCTCAAAAAATCATATGTCTCTCCTTTCCTTCTGTGTCCTGCCATGTGCCCATACAGCGGCTTATGATAACAAATTGGGTGTTTCTGTAAACTACAGAATCAGGATAATAAATATTGAGTTTTGTTTGGCTGTTAACCTTTGCTTTGTTACTAAAAAATGGAAAATCTGCCAAAAAAGTGAAATTCGGAAATGTCATCTACATTTTCCTTTAATTCTTGTGGAACACCTAAAGGTTTAAAAAAGTTTGTAAACTTAGTTTTGAATACCTTGAGGGTTGTAGTTTATAAAATTGGGCATTTATGGGTGGTATCTATTATGTAAGCCCCACAGTGACTTCATAATTGAACCTGTCCTTAAAAAAGTTTTAAGATTTGCTTCTAAACTTCTAAGCCTTCTAACGACCCCAAAAAATAAATGGCATTCACAAAATGAATCAAACATAAAGTAGACAAGGTAAATGTAAAGTAATAACTATTATATGAGATATCACTATCTGTTTTAATAGCAGAGAAATAGAAATTTTTCCAATTTTTAGTAAATTTGGGATTTTTTAAAGTAAAAATGAAAAATATTGACTGAATTTTACCACTGTCATGAAATACAATGTGTCACAAGAACACATTCTCAGAATAGCTTGAATAAGTAAAAGTGTTCCAAAGATATTACGACATAAAGTCGTTAAAAAAAACGGTCTGGTCCTTAAGGTGGAATATGGCAGGGTCCTGAAAGGGTTAAATGTGGTTTTTGGTGCCATTTTGGTGAGGATTTTCATTCCTGCTTTTTTTCAAAAGGAATTCTGGACGCAGATTTCACGTCAAAAACAGACAGGGCACTTCTTTTATTCTGCAGTCTGTTTTTTAAAACCACAAGCTGAAAAAAAAGTTATATCAATAGGGAAGATCTGCATGTGTTTTTGGCACAGAAACCACAACAAAATCAGTGCCAAAATGTGTTACATGAGCATACCCTCATTCACTAAGAAGCATCATATAAGACAGTGTCTCTCTCAGTGCAGCTCAATCCTCTTCCCACTCCTCTCTATATATATTTGTATCGGCAGCTGTAATGTGATCTTTCAGGGAGCTGATAGTCCACATTGATCTCTCAAGATGGATTAAACAAAGAATTCAGAATAAATGTTAATTTAGGAAGGTGAAGGAGAGCTGGTACTTGAAGAAAGAGGTATTTGTCTCTGATAGGAAATATTACAAATATTCATATATTCAAATGTATTATTGATATATGCAAAGTTAAGTGAAAAGTTAGTGACCATATAAGCTCAACATAAACATTACAAGATCTGACTCCCAATTAGCCAGTTCTGATCAACATTAGACATAACAGTTTTGCTAGCGGGGAGCAATTGTCCTGTCAGGGTTTTCCCATAATATTGATTTGGCCTGTCCCCTGAAATGGAAGATTCATACTTACTTACTCCACACCACTCCAGTCCTCCTCACCACCTCCACTTTCTCCATCTTGCAGTCCCCGCACTGTTTACATCTGGCAGTGCATGGGCATGGTCACATACACCACTGCAGACAATGACTGGCATCTTGTGGCCATAACACTGCTGAAGCTCGTCATTGACTGGAAGGGTGCATATGACCATGTCCATACACATCTGGGTGTAAACAGTTCTGGGATTGCAAGATGAAAAAGGCAGAAGCATAGGGATGAGTGAAGTTTAGAAAATGTTGATTTGCCTGCTTTACCAAATTTCTTACCTTGTCACGAAGCAAGTGGGGCGAAATTGCACCGCCCCCGTCATTGAACCCTCAGATGCCATGTTCATCGCTGATGGCGCATTTGAGATAAAAAATTAGGGCATTCAGGGCATAAGCGGTGAAAAAAAATGGGGAAATTGATTTGTTGCCACAAAGCACAAACAAATTTGGCTTTGCGGCGAAACGAATGTTCCCTGAAATTTGGATCGAAGTCAACTTCGCTCTACTCTACCAAAGCAGCTAGGGGGATTGGAAGGGTAACTATAACTCTTCTATTTCAAGGAACTTTCTGAAAAATCAGTATTACAAGAAAACCCCTTTAAGGCCTATGGAAGTATGAAAGTATGAAAGTAGTGTGAAATCCAACAAGGCAGATCAAAATTTCAATTATTATCTATCATTGAACATTCATTTTTGAAAAAAATCTAACTGAGCAAGAATGCCTGATTATCCGATTTATTCGTATACTATAGTTATTTTGTTTTAATAACCCTTATGAAGGAGAACATGACCAAATTCTCTGAGGTGCCTCAGAATTACCTGCTAACTCATCATCTCTTTAGATCCATTAAGCTGAGTCCACAAGAATAGCTGTGGATTCTGTACAACAAGTCTACAGCAATATACAGGACAATTCGCTTTGCTGGGGTTTTCAAAACCCAGTCAAACAAGCTCTTAAATCTAGAAGAAGCTCATTAATGTTGACTTATTTTCACTTCTGATTTAGGCTACTTTCACACTAGCAGCAGGGGTGTCTGGCAGGCTGTTCTGACGGGTGAACAGCCTGCAGTATCCGCCCTGCCGCTAGTGCAGGTGTGCAGCCGGAACTACGCTCCGTCCTCATTCACTATAATGAAGGCAGGCCAGAGTTCCGGCCAAGAGGCGGCCGTTTTCCGTGCTGCGGCCAGAACTCCGGCCCGCCCCTATTATAGTGAATGGGGATGGAGAGTAGCTCCGGCCGCACACCTGCACTAGTGGCAGCGCAGATCGAGGAACAGCCTGCTGAACACCCTTACTTCTAATGTGAAAATAGACTTAACCCTTTGTGATGCACGGATTAAAATTTTTTAGCAGATTTTCACATGGATTGATTGCAAGATTTTGTGCCAAAATCGCAGATGGATTTATCTTTAACCCTTTGGACAAAAACAATAAAACTGATAAAAACGGATTAATGAGTGATGTAGTCATACTGTACTATTATAGAGTATTCATAAAATGGCCATTTATTGTTACCTGGAGAGAATCCAGTGTGTTCCACCTCACTCTTATGTCACTACTGGAAAACACTATATCCACACCTTCGCTGCCAATGTTCAAATCTGAGCTTTTATATGGAACATCAATTCTGTAGTAAATGAAGGAAGACACAGAGGCTAATAGATCTACAGTTGTGCTCATTGTAGATTATGCAGCTTTATGGTACAAAAAAAATCCATAATGGCTTAAAATTCTTAAAAGAAATCTCTGTGGCACTGGTCCACTACACCTGTCGCTGTTTGTTAATTTCACATTTCAACCACTGAACAAATATTGTGTTGCCATTGGGCAATCCCTTGAAAGGGAACCTTTTAGCAACTTTATGTTCCCTGGAGCAGCATGAAATAGTGACTGAGGAGCTGATTTTAGCATTGTGTCACTCATGAACTAAAAGTGAGTGGTTGCTGAGAACCAGCATTATAAGCATCGCAGCCTGGAAAAGAGTCACGGTGGCCTGAGAAGAGTCATAGTTATTCATGAGCTCCTGCTTTCCAAGCCCACATGAATACCAGTTCTCTTCTCTGGAGAAAACTAAGGAAATAACTGCCAGTCATCAGCAGGTGAGCGGGGGCAACAGGAGGGCATGAATAATCATGACTCTTCTAAGGAAGCCATAACTCTTTTTCAAACGTGGGCTGTAATGATTATGATGCTGGTTCTCTGCAACCACTTACTTTCAGCTCATGAATAATAGATCCCTGAAATCAACATATCTGTTGCTATTTTATGCTGACATTGGTGAGGACAGCATATAGTTGATGACAGGTTCCCTTTTAAAGGGGTTGTTGGGTTCGGAGCTGAATCTGGACATTTTCCCATTTTCACCCAGGCAGCCCCCCTGATATGAGCCCCCCTGTATCGCATAGGGCAAGGGCCATTTGTATATAATATTAACACCCATAAGCAGAGAGGCTTCCGCCTAGGAGTGCTGCCGGTGACATCACCGGCACTGATGGGTGGGCTCTAGGCTACCCTAGTCGTTTTACAGGCTAGGAAAGTGCAAAAGCCCGCCCATTAGTGCCGGTGACATCACCGGCAACACCGCTAGGCGGAAGCTTCTGCCTAGCTTTACCTATGGAGAGCCCAGTACGTCACCGGATCTAAAAAAAAACCCTCTGTCCTGTGCAATTCAGCGCAGAACAAATGAGAGCATCAGATCATGAAATGCTCCAATGCTCATGTCAGGTGGGCCGGAGGGATGTAAACAGGGATACGTATGTCCGGGTTCAGCAACTTTTTTTCCTGTCCCTCTTTTTTTGTAAAAATAGCTTCTGTAACTAAGTAGAAAGATGCCAGTATCTCTTATGGTCTGGGGTAGCGGAATCCATAATGGAATTCTTACATAGCCCAAACCCGAGCCTTGTATGCCAAACTTGAACAAGTTGAAGTTGAAACACAAGTTTGGTCAACACTACTGATGACCTATCTTCTGAATACTCTACCTGGGACCACCACTGATCAGTTATTTGAGAAGGCATTGCTGCTTACTGTAGCGCCAGGGCCTTCTCACAGCTTTTCCTAGACCATATGATGTCATGTTCATCTTCGCATGGCCTAGACGTAGCTGAGCCCCATTGACATGAATAGGGCTAAGCTGCAGTATAATGCATGGCCCTGTGCTTGGTGAGCTGAGCTAAGGCCCCGGCCCTTACGGGAGGTTTCTCAGATTGCTGATCTGCCAGGGTCCTGGGTGTCAGACCCCACCGATCAGATACTGATGACTCAGCCAGAAGATAGTTAAAAAATATCGGAAAACCCCTTTAAACCTTGGCTATTGCTCTCATTTCTGGTTTGTTAATATATCACATACAGCATGTCATTCTCACATATTAGAAATAGATAGAAATCTTCTTGAACGCAGTTACATGTTAAGTAATTGTCATAACAGCAGTTTCCTATAACTATTAGCCTGAAGACCCATTTACATAGGCTGTTGATTGGATGAATGATCGCATTTTTGAACAATCATTTCCTAGCATTGCTCAGTAGTTAGCCAACAATCCAATACATTATTATCATTGACCAACTCTTTTATGTGGGTATAAAAATCATTGGTTGTCAGCAGCAGATCTCAGCACCTCATATAAAAAGGGCTGTGCTTTTGACAGTAATAAAACTGCATGTGCCTAAAAGGTTGTATTGTCGATACAATAAAGTTAAGTTTTCCATGTAAATGGAGTGAAAAGGCACCAATCGACTTGCTATCTTGTCGATAGGTACTAAGCAGAAAGCCTATCATTGTAAATGAGCCTTTAAATGGGATCTATAGTGATAGTATTTGTTAACAATTGTATGGCAGTATTATTTTGGTCAGCAGAAATTCAACAGTCTTTACCCCTGGTCTTTAAATATGCTAAGGATGCCCATGCTGATGTCAAAGTCCAAAAAATAAATGAATTAATATGTGAATTAAGACTACTTTCACACTAGTGTTAATATTTTCTGGTATTGAGATCCATCATAGGGTCTCAATACCGGAAAAAAAGACTTCCGTTTTGTCCCTATTCATTGTCAATGGGACAAAATGTAACTGAACAGCATGGACTGCACCAAAATGCATTCTTTTGCATTCTCATACTGGAGAGCAAACCGCAGCATGCTGCAGTATGCTTTCCATCCTGGGATGTGGAGCAAGACGGATTACCCACAATGCAAGTCAATGGGAATGGATATGTTTTCTCTGACACAATTTGACACAATAGAAAATGGATCCCCCCCCATTGACTTTCAATGGAGTTCATGACGGATCCGTCTTGGCTATGTTAAAGATAATATAACCAGATCTGTTCATAACTCACGCAGATGGTTGTATTATCAGTAACTGAACCGTTTTTGCTGAACCCAGCAAAAATGCTAGTGTGAAAGTAGCCTAACAAATTAATACATAAAGTGCACAAAAGATGTATAAAACTCTGAAACTAATACTTACTGTTTTCCATTGACATATACTCCCGTTTTGTTGGCTTCAATGATATTGTATAAAAGCTTCATCAATATATATTCTATTATAGGTTCCTCTTGTTGTGTGTTACGTTTAATAAGTATATTAAAATCTTCATTCGGTGTATGGCAGTGCTGAGTAAAAAGGTATGTGCAGTTTCCTTTACCATTATAATAATACCCGTCAAATGTATTAAAGTATCCATTACCCCAGGTACTGCAGACATACTCATTATTCGTCACCACTGCAAGAGAAAACACCTGTTATGGAAACTGTTTCACTTGGTATGGTAAAACAAATGTAAAAAAGACTGGGTTTCTAAGTAGCTCAGGAATTTGCAGATTAACAGAAGTATTACCTTCAAAATCATGAGGCATTTGCTGCCTTGGGTAGACACGGCCACTACATGGAAACATGCCCTAATTTTCAAAATTAAATCATACTTTACAAAAGCGCTGCAAGGTACAACTACAGTTCCATCTCTGTTGGCATATTGTGCTGGTTTACTGTGCAGTAAAAAACGGATATGTTGGGAAAATCGCCTGACATATACCCTGATTTTTTCATAGATTTCAAAAGCCAAATGTAGTAAGCATTTTGTGCATGTTGTGTTGCAAGGCTGTTTTTAGTTATATTTGTTAATGTTAGCTAGTGTGCAGGTGCAAAGTCCTATTGTTCTTTGTCAGATAATCACTAGTCCACATTCCTGAGTGGATATCTCATGACATGCATACTACACACTGGAGACCTTTTAGGAGGGGTTAATAGAAGGTATAAAGGATAAATAAATGTAACAGAGCTTGAAGCTCCAAGGAAGATGTAATTTAGGAAGGTCCCTGTGACTATATTTATTTGTATTCACCTTTGCGTGTCAGCCAAATTGGAGCTGGCTAATCAAAAGCTTACCCATTAACTGAAGGTTAATTGTTCTTTTTTTACTCTGTATTCGGTCTTTCTGTATATGTCTTTTAACGTGTAGTAAACCCTTTATTCACTTTGCATTTGATAAGCCTATTTTATTCCTATATCTTAGAATCCACTGTAAAACATATATACACTGCTTAAAGGGGTTGGCCTATTTGGACATTGATGGTATATCCTAACCAGCAATGTCAGATAAGTGTGGGGGCCACCACTGGTACCAATCCTATCTCTGGAAAGCCCGCCCCCCAAGTTAATAGAGAACAGTTATGTATTCAAGTCATTGCTGCAGGGGTTCCAAAATAGCTGAGTGATGCTTGGCTGCTTCTGGCAGTCCTATTGCGGTGAACAGAGAGCCGGCCACACCTGTGTTGTATGTTCTCCACTCACCTCTGCAGGACTTCAAAAATAGCCAACCATGCTTACTCCACTATTCTCGGGACTCCCATAGCAATGAATGGAGAGCCTGCATGGTGTGCTCTCCTTCACTTCAAGGATCCACTATCTGACATTGATGGTATATCCTAGCAATATGCCATCAATGTCCCAGATGGGCCAGGCTCTTTAAGGGAACTAAATACTACCTTGTACTAGACAACCTAATATGAGAGCATATGCTTGCAATTCTGGTAAGCTAATTGTCATGAAGGCATTAAATCTGCAAATATTAATACTTTTTTATGGGGACTATATTAAATTTTTTTCCTGTATTAGTGATACCACTTCTAAAAAGAAAGCTAAGAACTCTTATCAATATGATAAGGGATTTTCAAAATCCTTCCCTTTTACTTAAATAGGCATGGAAGCCAGTTTTGTGCTTTTTCTGTGTATGTGTTTAGATGGTGGGTCCACAGAGCAATTGTAGAAATTTTGTAATCCATGTATTAAGTGGACTTGTATGCCTAAAAACATTTGACCACAAACCTTGAGGCCTATTTAAGACTTGTTTAATGAATGTCCTCTAGATTACAGCTAGTACTGTATGATGGTTGAACTAGATGGACTTCTGTCTCTTTTCAACCTCACTAATTATGTACTATCGACAAGGGTTTCCAAGTAGTCAATGTGTATTTTTGTTTAATCTTAATTTAGTTAAATGGAAATTCTCTAAGTCATGTACATTATCATACCATAATCGCTCTTTGTGAGTCTTAAGTTGTTCATTTCTAGCTTGAATCTGTCATTCTGGTAACAATGATCTCCAATAACTGTCAAAAAAGAACAGAGAACAGTTTTAACATTTAATTAATACACAGATGGTTTTCCACATGATTGCATATTATAGTTCTCAATTTAAAATTTTCTACAATCAAAAATAAATTGATGGCATTTTACAGTGGCATTGGTTGTAGCATTGACTAGGGGATCAATATTTCTGAAATAAGTTGGCACACACGACAGCCCATGGAATCACTGTATCAACTTGCATATGAGGCCTAGGTATGCAATGGATCGAATTTTGTTTTTCCCCGATTCTCACCTGGGACCTGGATAGCACATTTGCTTTTGCACAAGTATTTTGGTTTGGAGGGAGGATACTATCAGCTTATTTTTTTGTCATTTCAGAAATGGGGGTTTATTAGCCTCATTCACAATTGGAGAAAGCTTTTGTTGACTTCAGTTGTTAGCATTGTGGCATGGGTGAATGTATACTTGCAATGCTTTCCCATCATGCAATACCATAAGGGAATGGCTCCAAATTTATTCTGCAGCAGGACATCAACCAAAAACATATAGCCAACTTCATTAATAGCTATCTCCAGTGTATAGAAGAACAAGGAGTTCTGGAAGAGATAATATGGTCCCCAAAGGGCCGTGATCTCAGCATCATCAAGTCTGTCTAGGATTACATGAAGAGACAGAATGATTTGAGCATGTTCCGTATCTAGAACTTGCCAGCAAAACTAATGCAACAAAAGGAGTCATGATAAACATACCAGCCCACTGTGCCCCCATCAGACCTCAGATCAGCCTACTGTGCCCCCATCAGACCTCAGATCAACAGAATGTGCCCCATCAGACCTCAGATCAGCAGAATGTGCCCCCATCAGACCTTAGATCAGCATATTGTGCCCCCATCAGACCTCAGATCAGCGTATTGTGCCCCCATCAGACCTCAGATCAGCCTACTGTGCCCCATCAGACCTCAGATCAACAGAATGTGCCCCCATCAAACCTCAGATCAGCAGAATGTGCCCCCATCAGACCTCAGATCAGCATATTGTGCCCCCATCAGACCTCAGATCAGCGTATTGTGCCCCCATCAGGCCTCAGATCAGCAGAATGTGCCCCCATCAGACCTCAGATCATCAGAATGTGCCTCCATCAGATCTCAGATCATCAGAATGTGCCCCCATCAGACCTCAGATCATCAGAATGTGCCCCCATCAGGCCTCAGATCAACTTAATGTGTCCCCAGCAGACATCAGATCAACAGAATGTGCCATCAGACCTCGGATCAGCAGAATGTGCCCCCAACAGACCTCAGATCAACAGAATGTGTCCCCATCAGACCTCAGATCAGCAGAATGTGCCCCCATCATACCTCAGATCAGCTTAATGTGCCCCCATCAGACCTCAGATCAGCGTATTGTGCCGCCATCAGACTTCAGATCAGCCTACTGTGCCCCCATCAGACCTCAGATCAACAGAATGTGCCCCCATCAGACCTCAGATAAGCTTAATATGCCGCCATCAGACCTCAGATCAGCTTAATGGTCCCCCATAAGACCTCAGATCAGCGTATTGTGCCGCCATCAGACCTCAGATCAGCCTACTGTGCCCCCATCAGACCTCAGATCAACAGAATGTGCCCCATCAGACCTCAGATCAGCTTAATGTGCCCCCATCAGACCTCAGATCAGCGTATTGTGCCCCCATCAGACCTCAGATCAGCAGAATGTGCCCCCATCAGACCTCAGATCATCAGAATATGTCCCCATCAGACCTCAGATCATCAGAATGTGCCCCCATCAGACCTCAGATCAGCAGAATGTGCCCCCATCAGACCTCAGATCAGCCCATCCAGCCACATAAGGTTAAAATAAAAACCTTTCTTACCTGTCCTGCGCTGCGGCTGCCCTCCGGTCCAGCGCTCCACTCTCTTCCATGGCCTGCGCACACTATGACCTGACGCTGCGTGCAGGGAAGAGAGTGGAGCGCTGGACCGGAGGGCAGCCGCAGCTCAGGACAGGTAAGGAAGGTTTTTATTTTAACCTTATGTGGCTGGGTGGGCTGATCTGAGGTCTGATGGGGGTCCCTACATACAAGTGAGCCTTCCATAATGGAAGCGCTCACTTGTATTCACCTTATTTACATATTTAAAGGGCCCGCCCGATATGTGCGCTGGGCGGCCCACTGTTTCAAAATATCGTGCAGCCCACCAGCGAAATGCCTGGTCTGGCAGATGGCTATTCCAGGCCTGAATACTGTTATCTGATTGGCTGACAGCAGGACTGACCTCACCCCCACGGAATGATGGGACTGAGCTCTGAGTGAGATTACCTGCAGTAAGCAAAATGTGTTGTGAGGACTGAAAAGGATGGCTTTACCTGTAATTGTGTTAGCAACCTCGTGCTCTGTCAGAGTAAGTTAATATATGCTAATAACTGCTAGAGACCCACACACAGCCTGAGGAGACAGAATAAGTGCAAACTACCTGTCAGCCAGTGAATTAATGTGCTGAGAAAACCTCTTTAAGGCAAGTACTTTTTAGTATATCTAAACTTTCAATAAACTGTGCATAAATCAATTGTCCAGTGTATGTTCTCTCTGTATGCTTTAGATTGGTTGCTATGGGCAACAAATAAAGTCTTAGACCTAGACTGTTTTCATACATCAGGCCCTTAGTGAGCTGTACCCAGAGAAGCCTGATACTGAAAGTTCAGAGTAAAGATATCAGTAAAATATAGATTACAAACTCTTTTTGTCATGACATAACTGTACTATTGATTTAAAGTTATCACTTAAACATGCACCATGTATGAGGGAGTCGGAGTCGGATTGGGAGTCAGAGTCGGGAGTCAGAGTCAGGGGAAATTGAGGAGTTAGAGTCGGAGTCAGGGCTTTGGCTCACCGACTCCACAGCCCCTGTCAATACCAACCATGGCATCTAAGAGGTTAGACAGAGGGATTGGGCTCCCTCTGCCCTCCAGTGGAGCCTCTATGGTGAAATCTCAGGGTTCTGATTAGTTGCTCTCACAGCCCGGGGTCTTGTGAAGGTTTCCAGGTCTTTCAAACTGCCTGCTAAGCTGTATCCGAGGTATGGCTCAGCAGGCAGCCTGTCAGAATCCTGTAGAAGTCTATGGTACAAGTGATCAGAAGATCACATGTACAAGTCCCCTAAGAGGACTAAAATTTATAGTAAAGAATTTTATTATCCTTTTTTTTATAAATAGTTAAAAAATTATATATATATATATATATATATATATATATATATATATATATATATACTGTATATATATATATATATATATATATATATATATATATATATATAATGGAATCACCCAATTTCCTATTTTTACATATCAAAAATAGACAATAAAACATATAAACATAACAGGTATCATTGCGACCAAAAATGCCCAAACTATTAAAATATTGAAATATTTTCGGATGAGATAATGGAAACAAAATAAAATGCCCCATTCTCTATTTTTCAGTCACCTTGTCCCACAACAAAATTGGATGAAAAGTAATCAAAAAGTCATGTGTACTCAAAAAGGATACAAATAAACACTATAGTTTATCCTGCAAAAAAAGGTTTTTATTTTTTTAGGGAGTACAATATAATAAAAACTATACAAACGTGGTATTGCCATAATTAAACTGAACTACAGAATAAGGTTATCATGTCATTTTTAGTGAACATAATAACAAAAAAAGCATGGTGGGTTTAATTTTTTTTTCACCCCACAAAGAATCTTTTTCCATTTTTCAATAGATGATACGGTAAATGAAATGGTGTCATTACAAAATAGAAATTGTCCTGAACAAAGAACATAGTTATGTGAATAAAAACTTTGAAGAGTTGCAGCTTTTGAAAGATGCAAAGGGAAAAAACGTAAAAGACAAAAATTGTCCTTTCCTTTTTACCACCAGCGGTTATATATTAGTTATATAATTGCGGCAAATCCGATAGCCAATTCAATAGAATCGGACCCAAAACAAATTTTTGGAATTTCATTCATCTAGCTCAGGGCTAGCCAACCTGAGGCTCTCCAGCTATTGCAAAACTACAACTCCCAGTATGCCCAGACTGCCTACAGATATCAGTCTACAGCAGGGCATGGTGGAAGTTGTAGTTTTACAACAGCTGGAGAGCTGCAGGTTGGTCATGCCAGATTTAGCTCCACTGAATCGATCTAGAATGTATATTTATTGTGTAATGGCTCCGCTCTTCCCTGTGAATTCTAGAAATTAATCTTCAGCTTTGCTTTTATTCATCTCTCTGTTACATTTAGACTTTCTTGTCTGCTGTGAATTTTTAATTTGTATTCATATTGTGTGCATAGTATCAATTGGAACCTTTTGCCAAGACTTTAACAGTCACTAAAACCTCTAATAATAATACAAATAGTTGGAAACAATGCTATCTGATAATACATGTAATTTATGTGCTGGCTACAGCCATTTTACTCTGGGTGAAAGATCAGGTAATCATGCTTTACAATTGGCCCCAGTAAGCAAGTCATTCTGAAGGTGACCTCTAATGAAAGGGATTTGGGTGTTACAATCCTCCATAAGGCAGAGATATGTATTTCTCTTTCTGACTTTAGAAGACCTTTACATTGACATTACTAAAGAAAGATACCATCTACATCTCAGCTGAGACTGTATCTCACTTACATACGGAATAGCAATAGTTTATTCATTCAAGTAAAATAGAACATTAAAGGGGTTGTCCCACGAAAAATATTCTAGTTTTCTAACCAGCACCTGAATCTAAACACTTTTGTATTTGCATGTAAACAAAAATGTATTAAAGCTAATGAGTTATTGAATGAAATCAATATGTTTCTAATTTCTCTGTCCTGCTCACCAAGACGGAAGCACATGTTCAGTTACATCCTTCAACTGCCACCAGTTGCAGCAGAAAGGACAGACCCTTGAGAAAGACATACCCCCCATTCCGAACTGACAGCTTGTAATAAATCTAGTAGAACATTTGGAGCAATGAATGTGGAGATCTCTGGATGCATGTGAGGTACAGGGCTGGTTCTAACTTTGTTAGAAAGAGCTTGTCATGTACTAGACTATATATGATTTTATCACTTTTTACATTGTTAGTATATTTGAACTAGAATATTATTTGCACTGCTAAGACAAGAGTTATGCAGTTTATCTTTTTAGTGGTCAGTGCTCAAAGTATTAATGGATAAATATGTTACTTACAAGATTTGTCCCATGAAAAATATTCTACATTTTTCAAGCCAGCACTTGGATCAGAATGTTTTTAAAAATGTGGTATAGCCACAAGTTATTAAATAAAAAGCTATCTGTATAGTGCTGCTTGCTGTTTGTTTTTTTCCAGATTTCTCTATCCGCCTGGCTGAGGTGATCGCACACGCTCATTTCCGTCCTTAAACTACCACCAGCTGTATCTACTGTTATAAGCTATGACAGCTACAGGAAGAGAGCTGTAACAGAAAGGACAAACCCACTGAGAAATTTCAAGTTCCTCAAACTGCCAGCTTGAAAAAAATCCAGCAAGGCAACTGAATCAATGAACGGGAAGATCACTGGATCCATGCGAGGTCCAGGGCAGGTTCTAGTTTGTTAGAAAGAGATTGTTATGCACTATATTATGTCTGAATTTCATTTTTGTATATTAATCATGGGATAACTTCTTTAAAGGGGTTTTTATCCTCAGGATAGGTCATTAGTATCTGGTCCACCTCACAGCTCCCCTGCCAATCAGTTATTTGAGGAGGTCACAGTGCTTTCATGCCCCCAGCTGTTCACCAAGCACAGCACCGTCTATTGTATAGTGGCTGTGCTTGGTATTGCAGCTCATCCCCACACACTTGAATGGGTCTTATCTGTACCTAAGGCATATGACCAATGAACGTGACATCACTGGCCTAGGACATCAAACAGCTGATTGGTGGGAGTACTGTGTGGAGGACCTCTGCCAATCAGATATTTATGACCTATCGTGAGGAGAGGTCATTAGTATTAAACACTTGATCAACCCTCTTTAACTTAGTCTCTGTTCACATTGCCGCTTATCTCCATTTCGTAGAATTTCCTTTTTTTTATGGCAAGTATACAAAAGACTGATGGTAAAACCAGATGAAGACTATATTTAATTAACTTTTATAATTAACTGTTATCAGCCACATTAGTATTGTGAAACCATGGCACAAATGTGAACAGAGTCTGAAGCTAGAACATTCTAGTTTGTAACAGATTTTGTACTAGTTGCGCATCTAGCAGATAGCTCTGTTGTTTTGTCTACCTAAAAGTTCTTACAGATAACATGACATTATATTTTTCTTTGCCATCAAATAGTAAGAAAGTCATATACAATTAACATGGTACCTCCCAATCTACTTGCACAAATGTATAAGAAAATTAATGTTACTTACCAACACCAGTAAAAACAGCTATGTTAAGAACAATCTGTATTGCCTTGGCCACTTTCATTCTGTCCATTGTGGTTACCTAATCCCCAGCTGAATTGCTGAGGAAGAACAAAATTCTTTTTTTGGAGCAGTCTTATATGGCTGCCATGGTGGGTGGGTCTTCTGTGTGTGACAAATGTCTTCAATGTTATGGAGTCAGTCCAAATTTACAAGGTAGCTTTGAATTTAGTTGCCCATTTTTCTTATGTTCTTTGACATTTAGACGTCACGGTTGAGTGTATTGTTTGATTATCAGAGACAATCATCTTGCACATTGTTTTTAAGATCTTAACACTGGCAGTGTAAATCTATCGCCATTTACAATTAAGTCTTTTCTTTTTAAGTTTCTATGTAAAACTTTCTAAAAATGTGGCATTAACCTATAGCCATAGGCAATAGCTTTTCCTTAAAATATCCTTTTTTATTTAGATACTTTTCTCCTTTCTACCATTAGTTTTATCACTACAGCAAAAACTGAATTAAAATAGACAAATCGCCAGGACCGGATGGCATACACCCCCGTATCCTAAGAGAATTAAGTAATGTCATCGCCAGACCCTTATTTCTGATATTTAGGGACTCTATACTGACAGGGAGTATTCCACAGGATTGGCGCATAGCAAATGTGGTGCCAATATTCAAAAAGGGTCCAAAAACAGAGCCCAGGAACTATAGGCCGGTAAGTTTAACATCTGTCGTGGGTAAACTGTTTGAGGGTTTTCTAAGAGATGCTATCTTCTGAGTACCTCAATGAAAATAAGCAAATTACTCCATATCAGCATGGCTTCATGAGGGATCGGTCATGTCAAACCAATTTAATCAGTTTCTATGAGGAGGTAAGTTCTAGACTGGACCGCAGCGAATCAATGGATGTCGTATATCTGGACTTCTCCAAAGCATTTGACACTGTACCACATAAAAGGTTAGTATATAAGATGAGAATGCTTGGCCTGGGAGAAAATGTCTGTATCTGGGTAAGTAACTGGCTCAGTGATAGAAAACAGAGGGTGGTTATTAATGGCACATACTCAGACTGGGTCACTGTAACTAGTGGGGTACCACAGGGGTCAGTATTGGGCCCTATTCTCTTCAATATATTTATTAATGATCTTGTAGAAGGCTTGCACAGTAAAATATCAATTTTTGCAGATGACACTAAACTGTGTAAAGTAATTAACACAGAAGAGGACAGTACACTGCTACAGATGGATCTGGATAGACTGGAGGCTTGGGCAGAGAAGTGGCAGATGAGGTTTAACACTGACAAATGTAAAGTTATGCATATGGGAAGGAATAATGCAAGTCACCAGTACATACTAAATGGTAAAATATTGGGTAACTCTGACATAGAAAAGGACCTAGGAATTTTAGTGAACAGAAATCTAAGCTGCAGAAACCAATGTCAGACAGCTGCTGCCAAGGCCAATAAGATAATGGGCTGCATCAAAAGAGGCATAGATGCCCGTGATGAGAACATAGTCCTGCCACTTTACAAATCACTAGTCAGACCACACATGGAGTACTGTGTACAGTTCTGGGCTCCTGTGAACAAGGCAGACATAGCAGAGTTGGAGAGGGTTCAGAGGAGGGCAACTAAAGTAATAACTGGAATGGGTGGACTACAGTACCCAGAAAGATTATCAAAATTAGGGTTATTCACTTTAGAAAAAAGACGACTGAGGGGAGATCTAATAACTATGTATAAATATATCAGAGGTCAGTACAGAGATCTCTCCCACGATCTATTTATCCCCAGGACTGTGACTGTGACGAGGGGACATCCTCTGCGTCTGGAGGAAAGAAGGTTTGTACACAAACATAGAAGAGGATTCTTTACGGTAAGAGCAGTGAGACTATGGAACTCTCTGCCTGAGGAGGTGGTGATGGTAAGTTCACTAAAAGAGTTCAAGAGGGGCCTGGATGTATTTTTGGAGGGTAATAATCTTACAGGTTATAGTTACTAGAGAGGGGTCGTTGATCCAGGGAGTTATTCTGATTGCCTGATTGGAGTCGGGAAGGAATTTTTTTCCCTAAAGTGGGGAAAACTGGCTTCTACCTCACAGGGTTTTTTTGCCTTCCTCTGGATCAACTTGTAGGAAAACAGGCCGAACTGGATGGACAGATGTCTTTTTTCGGCCTTATAAACTATGTTACTATGTTACTATGTATGTTACTCCATAAAACGTAATCTTTAATTGCCGTTATAAAACTCCCAAAATGAAAACAATTCCAGTAAAATACCTTACAGGATCCCTACTCTCTCTCTCTGCTTAGGAGCGGAACTGCCGCCCTGATAAGGGCGATCCCACTATCTTCTTTGTTCTCTCTGTATTATCCTGATCTTACTGGGGGTATCCAGGAAGAAGACATGGGGTCGCCTTTAGTTGCAGGGAATGGTAGAGAAAAATAGTAGTTCAGTCAGTCACTATTAATACAGTAGAGGTTAGGCAGGGGTGTAGCTAAAGGCTCATGGGCATTGGTGCAAGAGTTCAGTTTGGGCACCTCTTCCCTCAGTGCTTTGTGGCCAGGGGCAGGGGAGCACATAGCCTACGTGGTGCCTGTGGCAAAAATTTAAAGGGCTCCCCATGCCAAATTTTTTACCTAAGCCCTTACCTCCAGTCCGAGATGTAACTTAACCAGCATGCACTTTCTATAATACCTGTATCTTCTTATGTGGCACAAGGGTCTTTGGGCCCCCTCAGGTGACTGCTACTTCTGCACCCCCTATAGCTACGCCCCTGAGGTTAGGTCAATAGGACATTACAGGAGATACTGAGATACTGATACTAAAATCAGTCACATGAGCTCCAGATCCAGTACATTGGTTATTGAGGAGAATGTAGGAAATATTAGACAGCATCCTCTGTTACATCAGTCATAAGAACCATCAAGTCCAATGTGTTTCCCCCAGAATCTCAATCTTCTGGAGTTCAGAAGGGCCACCAACTCTCCTTATGGCCGCAGGCCGGGTACATAGTGATCTGATGCTCAATGGCCGCAGTTGCTCAACTGTATTACCATTCTCAGGACAATGATACAGTTGAATACTGTGGAGAATGTGGCCATAGTTTGTGCTGCACTGTGGTATTTGACTCTGTTGTGCGGTACTTTGTGCTGCACTATGGTATTGCAGGTCCTGTGTACTTCTGTTATCCCTGCCTACTTATGTTGCCCTGTCTTCTATCAACATGGGGCCACTTTTAGGTGTTTTTCCCAGAGCCACTTTAAGGCTACTTTTACACCAGCGTTTTTGCTTGATCAGTCATGGATAATACAGCTGCTGGCAACTGAGCAGTTCACGTTGCACTGCAATTTCTGCAATCAAAATGCTGCAGCAAACTAATTTTTTCTGTAATTGAACAGCCATCCATCCTTTTTCTGTAAAAACCTCAGGTTTCTACAGATCATATGTGTTGTAAAGGGTTATTGTCAGCCCATACAGCACCAGCAAATGCATTTTATTGCATCAGGATATAGTGTAGTTTTAGTGAATACATCATGCTGCAATAACTGTGTTAATATACAAGTTACAGTTAACATATTGCATTGCATCAAGACACCCTGCAGTTTTAGTTAATGCATTATATAACAGTTTCATTCTACACATTATATTGTAAATTGTCAATACCAGTGTGCAGTGTGTCAGTAGAAGAGGAGGGAATTTTAACTGTATCTTTATCTTTAAATTACAGAAGAAAGCACTTGCAATTTTTCGAGTATCTTTTAATAATCTGTGTGTATGAAACCATTGACTTTTCATTTATAAGCCTCATAATAAAATGTCTGAACAGAGAAGAGTGGAAAATGAAAAACCCATGCCTCATCGTCTGAGAGTTAGAATGTGGGTGGCTGTAGTAGTGAAAACAGTAGTAGCAGCACTAATTCTCCAACTAATAGTAGTAGTACTAGAAGGCCAAAGTTCTCCCTGGTTTCTGATAGGCGCGGCATTATAATTGAGGAAAAACAGGATGATACTGTGGACAGGATGGCTCGTTCCTCCTGTTAGTCACAGCTGGATAATGTGGAGGTTCCTTTGAGCCTGACACCATGCCTTTAAGCCAGTGGTGACAGTATTCCTCCTGCTTATTCTCCTTACAGAGAAGCCTTTCATTTTCATCATCTCTAGATATTCAAGATATGTAGTCTTTCTGTTGATGCTGTCAGCTCAGGAACTGGTGATGCTGTTGATACTGCGGGGGAAGGCTTAAAATGTGCATGGTCTAAGCCAAGCTTGGCTTCTACTAGATCTGTGTGGTTTTAACACATAGTTCCGACAGACAAAGAAGAGTGTCCTCCTTCTCCCAGTCTCCTTTGTAGCAGCCAGGCTACATCCATATTCATTCATCATCAGTTACTGCTTCTCTTGATCAGACTATTCCTCCTCATAATGGAATGTGTGGCCAGGAAACAACTTTACCCGCCCAGCTATCTGATGATGAGCAAGCTTAACTCCCAGCTGGCCATGTTGCTGGTGGTGCAGTCGCCATACCACTTAGTGGATCCTGCTGCCTTTAGTAAACTAATAACATGTCCTCAGCCTCAGGAAAGGTACCTAGACGCTATTATTTCTACACATTCTCCATCGCATGGCAGAGAACATTGCCTGCTCATGCAATTCTTACTATGTGGCAAGGTGTCCGCTACCATGGACACCTGGAGCAGCTGTTACGGGACTGTACATATCTTTCATAGCCCACTGGGTCAATGTTTTTAGCAGCTGATGTAATGCAGCACAACATAAACAAGGCCAGGTCCTTTAGACACCTCTATGTTTGTGTCTGTCTGATCCAACAACAGCCACTTATTCACCTCACTTTTCATTTCCTCCTCAATGGACATCCTCCTGTCCTCAACAGAAACAGAGCAGAGCATTGCTTCCACCCCCTCCCTACTATCATATGTATAACCTGAAGCATTGTCATGCTGTGTTACAGCTGATCAACTTGGGTGAGAGTATTTACACAGCCGGTCAGTTGCTAAAGTGTATCAAGCAGCAAACATCCCACTGGCTGTCTCCTCATGAACTCTAACTGGGCAAGGTGTTCAGTGGCAATAGCAGGGACATCTTGGCTATTCTGCATTTGTGAGAAATAATGCATGCTCCCTGTATGGTGCATGTGATAAATTTAGTTGTGCAACTATTGTTTGCAGAAGGTGCTGAGATCCAAAGTCGATTCATTCAAACACTATGGTTTTAATGCTGTCTCTGTGTACAGCATTTAAATTACATGCATGGTGTCTTCAATCAATGTTTCCAGGGTGCAATTCAAATACATATTGGTCATAATAGACAGCACTGCAAGCCATGTTTTTTACAGCTAAAAATAGCCGCAAGTTGCAGACAAGCTGCAGAAATAATTTGGTTGTGCAACTTGTCTGAGAATTCATATCGCAGAACATATCGCCTAAAAATCATTTTACCAGTTTACCAATATGAATTTACAACTTCAGTTAGTTCATTGTATCAATGTTGAATATTATAATTATTATTGCTATATTTTTTGCTTTAAAAGACTCGCCTGATCATAAGACACACAGGTTTTAGAGGAGGAAAGTAAGACAAAAATATTTTTCATCAGACCTCAGATAAAACCCCAATACTCATTAGACTTCAGATTTGATTAGACCCCCAATCAAATCTCTAATATTCATTAGACCCTCTAATCAGACCCCCAGTCTTTATCAGATGTCAGATCAGACCACCCAGTCAGAACTCAGATCAGAGCTTCCAATGACACCTGCGATCATACTTCCAATCTTCATCAGACCCCCAATCAGACCTTCATCAAACCCCCAAATCAGACCCCCATCTTTATCAGACCTCAGATCAGAGTCCCTAATCAGAGCCATATTCTTTATCAGTCCTCAGACAGTAAAATAAATAAAACAACTCACTTCTGCTTCTCCAGAGTGGCGCCACCACTCTGCAGATCCAGTGCATTCTTCCTGCACTCACTGCTCCCTAGTCTTCTGCTGGCGCACTGTGACCTGACATTGCCCAACATCAAGTCATGGTGCACGCCGACACGCACTACGTCCTGATACTATATATAGTCAGGACACAGCTCAGAGCAGAGCCCGGAAAAAGTCCAGAGATACAGTAGATGAGTGCAGCCAACTTAAGCAGCGCTACACTCACCACTCCCCAAGGCTGCTGCATTCTAATGACGCTTCCATAATGAAAACACTCTTTACTATTTGCTTTATAAGACACACTTCCATATTTCCCCTACTTTTTTTTTTTTTTTGGGGGGGGGGGCGGGGGAGTACATCTTATAATGTTCACAGCCACCAGAGAAGCCAGCATTGTTTCCTCTGGTGTGCAAGCACAGCCACTGATGCTGGATTGCAAGGTGTTCGTAAGTCTCAGATAAAAGCAGGGTCTTGAAAAAAGGAATCAACCCAGCAGGAGGCAATATGGACATTTACAATACATTAGTAAGTGCCTTGTATTTATTTTCTTTACATGATAAATGACATTTACTGAAGTGAGACAACTCCTTTAAAAAGAAAAAAAACTTGATTTAGACAGTAGGTCATTTGACACAGTCCCTTTAACAGCTCATGCGCACGACAGTTGCCATTTTTGTGGTCCACAAATTGCGGATCCACAAAACATGGATACTGGATCATGTGCATTCCGCATTTTGTGGAACGGCACATTCAGCCCATAATAGAACTGTCCTATCCTTAATAATGGACGTAACATGGACAAGTATAGGACATGTTCTGTTTTTTTTGCGGGTGCTGTAGAGCGGACGTACAGATGCAGACAGAACACGGTGTACTGTCCGCATCTTTTGCGGCTCCATTGAAGTGAATGGGTCTACATCCAACCTGCAAAAAATGCGGATTAAAACAACGATCGAGTGCATGAACCCTGAGTATGCAGTCACAAGTTTCATTCCATGTGAATATTAATGCATTTACAATATATATTTTTTTTAACACTGGCTTCTCTACATCCCGTTGATCAGTCAATACTGATGACTAAGTTCTAAATACTGGTAGGCTTAAAGAACCAAGCTACAGGTTGTCAACAATAAGCCCCCTGCCATAGGACGTTAAGGATCACAAAGCAATGGAGTTCAGCCCGTCCTGACTGCTAAAAGGTCAATGATCCTAACATGCAGCCTTAAGAACAATAGCAGTATGCACAGCCAGCTCAATCTATTGTTACAATCAGGATGAATCTGAAAAGAGTGTCCTGTACATAAATCTCATGTGTCAGATAGAACATGTTTATAGGAAATATATCACTTAATAGCGTATTAACTGTTTTTACACACTAAACTTTCCAGTATCTTTACTATGTCAAGTTAGACACAGTATATAGATGAACGAACTTCATGAGATTTGTTTTGTGTCAAATTCAGCAAAGTTTAAAAAAAATAGATTCAAACTCAAACTACACAAATATGCTCCAGGTGACCTAAAACTTGGTTTATGACACTCTGAGGTCGCCTAGAACTCAGAATATATAATGTAAATATGCTATTTCTTTTTATTATTTCTAATGGATTTGACACCCCCCATACACACCTTTTAAGCTCTTGAACATGATGACAGTAATAGCAAATAATGTCAGAGTGAGTGAGGAGCAGGAGGAATGCTGTCACCCCAGGCACCAAGGTATGGTGCCAAACTCAGAGATGATCTCTACATCATCCTGCTGTGACTGAGAGAAAAAGTCATCCAGTCCAAAATCTCCTCCTTTTGGTCCTCAATAATAAAGTTGCATCTTTGCAAGCCAGGGAGAACTGGCCTACTACTATCAGCTGGCTGGCTGTTGCTGTTACTGCTGCTAGTATCCCGACTCTGACTCGGGATTTTTTGTTTTACACTTCGTTTTACTTTGAGGCCTATAAATGAAAAGTCAAGGGTTTCCTATAAATAAAAAGTTGCAGATTTGGTAAACACAGAGTACTCCAAAATGTAAAACTGTGTGTTCTAAACACAGAGGTGCAATTGAATGTCCCTTAAGAATTTACTTTGGGAATGATACAGTGTTTGCAGTGAAATGTCAACAATGGTTCAACAATGACGTTTTGAAGTAAAATGTCTATGAAACACATGGTCTGATGCAGTACTGCATCTGCTAACATGGATATAATATTGCAGTGCTTGTAGTGAAATGTCTTCAACTATGGGACACATTTATTAAGACTGCCACAGGCCTCTCCATAACTTCACCGCCAGTTCTAAATATAAGACAGCTTCTTGCTATAATGCGACATGTTTAATAACATGGATATAATACACCAAAAAAAATGCAATTACTCAATATTTGCAACACAAATGCTTTAGAGGTGCTGTGCTGGCAGTAAGTTTATGTAGAAACTAGTTGTTTTGAATAAAAACGTTTCTCTGTTCATATACAGAAAAAATAAGCTTTTTCTTGCAGTGGGTTCTTTAAGTCAGAACTGCCTGGCTGACCAGCTATGTGACAGCCCCTCACTCATTCAAAGCTTTCCTGACGAAATTCCTTAAAATCTACACACTTATATCTCTCTACCTCTTGCTATAGTGTTCCTATCACACTACATTAGTCCCGTGTGTCTATAATCATTTTTTTTCAGTTTAGTAAATGATCCCTTATGTGTTTAATATCACTGCTTCAGCTGTGAAACTTTTGCGCTGAAATGTCTTTGTAACACATGGTCTAAGACAGTAATATGTCCACTAACATGTATACTATACTGCAGTGTTTGCAGTAAAATGTCTTTGAACTATGCATTCAATAACATGGGTATAAAAATATCATTATTGTCATACATTGCTTCTGCTATAACGCAACCCGTTTAATAACATGGGATATAATACACCAAAAAAGTGCAATTGCTCAGCATTTGCAACAAAATGCTTTAGAGGTGTTGTGCTGGCAGTAAGTTTATGTAGAAACTAGATGTTTTGAATGTGACAGCCTCTCACTCACTCAAATAATTACTGAACAAATTCCCTAAAATCTACTCAATTATATCTCTACCTCTTCCTGTAGTGTTCCTACTACATTAATGGCTTGTGTCTATAATCGTTTTTTCATCACACACTGCCAGACAAGCTCCTTTCAGGTCAGAATCTGAACACAGTATGGTGCTTCTTTTTGGTCAACATAGGGAACTCCGTGCCTAATGATTGGCTGATTGGCTGACTGGCTGGTGTAAAGCTGTCTTTCAGCTTTACACCCTACATCACAATCAAGCCTTAACTCTGCCCCCTTTTTCCTGCTCCCAGCATTAGGGTGGGCTTGAGCACTAGTAGGCACAGATCGGAACCCCACGGAAGCACTATGGAGTGGGATGCCGATCGCGGATCCCATTGAAGTGAATGGGTCCGTGATCCGCAGGCGGAAGCACCACAGTAGGTGCCTGCAAATTGCGGTACGCAGCATGGGCATGGCCACAAAACGGCGTGTGAACAAGCCCTAAGGCAGTATGCGCATGCTATAATACTGAATTTGTGCTGGAGCATCATCTCACAGGTTATAAAAAGGAAAACTCAGGAGATGTGTCACATGATATATAGCAGAATTGCCTTTTTTGTTCAAAGGGCCTATCCTATAATTAACATTATGTTATTTGTTTTTTTGTTTGTCTGTTATAAGAATGACCACGGCTACCTAACCAGAGCGAACTGCATCAGAGAGATTTATGGTCAGTTCCTATCTGATTGCAGGATTAATGCAAGACACTTCCTGCTGCCCTTGGATTGGCCAACACTGTTCAAGTGCTGGCCAATCCAAGAGCAGAGCTGGACAAATAGTAAGTCTGGGCTACCAAATGAACATCAGGTGCATCAGGTAATCTAAGAAGAGGTTTGGTCATCTTGGATGGCAGAAGAGAAACCTGGGAATTTGCAGCAGTTTAAAATTTGAAAAGGAGGTCACTAGGCAAGTGTCCAATTCATTAATGTGATTTTTTTTTTGTCTTGAACCAGAGGGTTGCTTAAACTTAGTGGTAGATATTTTAGTGTGCTACAACTATTATACTGTTTGTAAAGCCTAAGCAAATGATGAAGGATACATGGCACCCACTGGAAAGCTTTGGTTTCTTAGTTAGTGGCACAGTTTTTTCATTGCAGTACCTGACCCAGTAATGTACATACATTTTTTTACTCAATTTGGTACTGTGGCTCAACCTGTTACATTTTCTTTTTTTTTTTGTACTTGTATCCCACAATCTTGGTAATGAATTTTAGTGTGCTACAACTATTATACTGTTTGTAAAGCCTAAGCAAATGATGAAGGATACATGGCACCCATTGGAAAGCTTTGGTTTCTTAGTTAGTGGCACAGTTTTTTCATTGCAGTACCTGACCCAGTAATGTACATACATTTTTTTACTCCATTTGGTACTGTGGCTCAACCTGTTACATTTTCTTTTTTTTTTTTGTACTTGTATCCCGCAATCTTGGTAACTAAGCTTAATAAGTAAAGAACAAACAGATTTTTTGCATGCTTCTTTATTATTTTCACACTGAAATGTTACAATTTACATAAAGAATAGCACAAAAAGAATCTTGCCTTTTCTGTTTAGTGATACAAAAAGTTATAAGAATATATCAGTCATTTTACATGTATTTTCTAGAACACTACAGCTAAATTTTTCCTTCACAACAATAAAGGCTCAGATTATGAAGAGTGCTAATTCTGATGTCAGTAGGTCATGTCTAAGATTCATTACTGTTGCTGCCTGAGATAGCCTGGCCTCTGTTAGAGTATTTATTTAGTACATTAAAATTGTTGTCAGGTGTACAGAAGGCACTAACACAGCCGCATCGGAGAACATCTGTGTATGTGTAGACTCTGCGTGTTCCATTAGCGCAAAGAAGCTGGACACTCTTCTTGCCTACTTCAAGTTCTGAGCAGCAAGAACATGTGTGCTTCATGCTCTTGGTAGCCATAGAGAACCTATGGAATGAACAAAACAAAAAATAATTTTTCAAAAATCCATACCCATCAAGTAATTTTTCAGCAAGAATCTCTTCTAGTGCAGTAGCAGCCTATAAAGTAAGTAATTTCCCTATATTTTATAACTTTTATGCTGTACTATGTTAATTTAGTCCCTGCCTAGTTGTGTTGTCCACCTTCTGTCATTTTGTACTCGCCTACAACCTGGGAACACTTTAGTTTTTTTCCAGGGCGACTTTAAGTTCCCAGTCCACCCCTGCTAGAACTTATCTGGGTAGGATAGAATTAAAACAGAGGTTGTTCTAATAAGTTGATCGATTTAGGTTTGCATTGTTACATCTTGTATTGATCCTGGGAAAAGGGTTATTTACCAGCACTGACTGAAAAGGCAATGACTGGGAAGGAACTGTTCCTTCCCAATTATTGCCTGCTTGTGAGAGGAGACAAGAACTGCATTTACATCTTCTGATTGCTTGTACCATAGACTGCAATAGAATGCTATTGCCATCTATGGGATTTTCATAGGCTGCCTGCCAGGCTGTGCCTCAGGCTCTGCTTTGCAGGCACAGTGCAGGCCTGGAAGCCTTCACAAAGACCTAGGCTGTCAAAGCAACCTATTGAGCGCTGTAGGAGAACTATTTGGAGGGCAGAGGAAGTACCCTCCCTCTGACTAAATCCACAGATGCCAGGGTCACTACTGATAGTGGCATCTGAGGGGTTAAATGACCCGGATCTGAGTTATCTGCCGGCAAGAATCAGCTGTGTTACAAAACCAGCACTCGCTTTATATAGAATTGTGATCCTAATTCATACCTTATCGCTTATAAGATACAGTTAAACCATATAGCATTAAGGGGTTAAAGAAATTTGTGGAAAATACTTACACAGAAGTTCCCATGCAGGGGCCTCCACAGAATGTGAGCTCTACTGTTGCCACACAGTCATCTTCTTGCAGGACAGTAATATTTGTACGAACACCACAGTCTTCTGGAACCCTTGATGGTTTGGTGACTGATGGTCCTTGAGTAGCGCTGGTAACATTTGATCCTGGAGGAACTGTGCTTGAATCTGATCCTGGAGGAACTGTGCTTAAGTGTGATCCTGGAGGAACTGTGCTTGAATCTGATCCTGGAGGAACTGTGCTTAAGTCTGATCCTGGAGGAACTGTGCTTAACTGTGATCCTGGAGGAACAGTGCTTACGTCTGATCCTGGAGGAACTGTGCTTAAGTCTGATCCTGGAGGAACTGTGCTTAAGTCTGATCCTGGAGGAACTGTGCTTAAGTCTGATCCTGGAGGAACTGTGCTTAACTGTGATCCTGGAGGAACAGTGCTTACGTCTGATCCTGGAGGAACTGTGCTTAAGTCTGATCCTGGAATAGCTGTAGTTAAGACTGTTGAAAAAAAGTATACACTTTTATAAACCACACCTGTCAATCATGTTGATTTTCAAATCTTAAACTGATGGATTTAGTGGCTTACTAGTGATTATTCCCCCTCACACCTTTCCCATAAACCATGGGACAGCTCCTTTTTCTAACATTGAGGATACCCTCCACCTAATAGGCATGGTGATTACATCAACCCTTGCAAATGCCCCTTGGCAGCCACATAGCGCAGTCTGCCTCTATGTTATGTACTATGTTAGATGCATCCCCATCTGGATGATTCTTGGTATTAGAACCTGTTTTTTGCAAATTGCCCCACAATTCAGCAAGAAATGAGAAATCCATTATACCAATAAAATAAAAATTAATAATTACACCTTTATATACGTATTCCTCATAAATATTGTTATAGAAGTATTTCTACAGTTAGTGTTTCATGTTTATATGAATGTCCAAAAAAAGCTTTATAATACCATTATCTTGGCGAGGCTGACATGTTCTGCAGCAACCATCTTCATCATACGTTATTGAGTTCTAAAATACAAAAATATTACTTTTTAAGAGAAACATTTCTACAACAACTGAGACATTTTGAGATTTACTGATATACATATTAAGTACTGTCTGCCTTTACTTTCTGCAATCCAGATACCGCCTTACATTGAAGTTAGATACGCTATCATGTTATACAAAAACGTGTTCAAATAATCTGTAGTTCTCTTGTGACAAATCATTGACGCTGATATGGATCTTATGGCACCCAACTTGTGTAGCAAACAAACATGTTTACTAAAAGGTATGCACATTCATCAAGCAACATAACAGATGAATCTTTTGCATGCTGGGTGTTAAAAGATCCATAGAACATCACTCTTCTATTGAGAGAATGCATTATTCCAACGCTTCTCGTAAGATTTTTTGGCAGCTCTTCTAAACTTTTAATATGATTACAAAAAACGTATCTAAAACCAACAGTAATCTATAAAATAATTTTGGAGTACATCATTTTGTTAACTTACCAGGTCACATCTGCTGATGTCTAACTCCTGGCAAACCTTCTTCACTCTGGTAAGGACGGGCTGACCATTTTCTTCATTACATTCGTAGTAGCTGCATTTACTATCTGCATTACGGTACTTCTCCCCAACCTGAAGTACAAATAAAATATATTTTGCTTAGAATTCAAGGGTGTTTATAAATATTGTGACACCATATCATGAAATGAAATGCTTTGTTTTTTCATCACACATCTTAAGATACTGTATCTTGAGCCAAGAGGAAGAGGTAAGGAATTATTACTGCCCTTATTAACTCAACAATTTCTGCATAGAGGGGTGATGGGGCTGAAGTATTTTGCCATTTTGAATTGCATATTCAGATTTTCATGTCCCAAAGTATTTGAGCAACACCAACTATAAGTGGGCATATATGTGCAGTTGGCCGCAATTGGCAGATGTTAAAAGAAAGTTGTGTAGAAATCATTCTAAAATGATTGTTGGTTACCTCAATGTAAACATCAGTGTTGTTAATGCCCTTCATAGTACATTGTTTCGCCACACATTCTCCGCAGCACTGTCCACTCTTCATTTTGTACTCATAGCCCTAGGGTAAAATAAGGGACATGTAAATAACAAGATGCCATGGATGGCATGGTTCCTTGATCATGACAATTTAAAATAATGAATGATAGCAATAAGAAGTCATTTAAATATTCCTATAGCATAATACATTTAAGTTTCCCTACCTACGCATAGCTCACTACTAGACATGACTATGAAAATCTCCATAAATAAGGCTATAGCCAAAGTAATGTGAATGACAGGAAAAAAAAAAAGAAATTCTTACAGGACTGCAAGTAGTGTCACAAACAATCGGTGAACATTTTATAGCATAGAATCCTGAATCACTGTCCATATCATGGGAACATTCACATTTTTGGCATGCGTCTTTTGGCTGTGGAATGATAGATCCTCTCTGGGGAAAAAAGACAAAATAAAGCATTATAGTTAATATTTTCAATGGCACTAGCATAATAGTGTACCTTTATCAATATGCATGGATGCAATCATATTATGCAATCAGTTGCATAATAAACTTGGTGCAACTTCTTAGACCTATTGGATACATTTCTCAAATTTCTCTTCTTGTTCTTATGGTGTTTTTGAAACTTTTGTTGCTTGTTGCTTAGTATGTCTGCCCAATGGCTTTATATGCCATTTTTCACTTCTGATAAAATGATATTCCCCAAACAGCATTAAAATACCTATAGTATTAACAAATTATTATATTACATAACTATCCTTTTGCAATTAAATTGGAAGAATAGAGCAAAGAGACGCAACCAATAGGTTCTCATAAGCTGTAGGTCAAAATAGAAATTCTTTGTGTGTCATCAAATGGACCCTCTGGTCCATGAAAAAAATTACATCAACTGAGGAATAAATAACACTTACCGGTTGCCTTCCTTTTCATCTTTTTAGCTGTAGACCCACAAATGTTCTCTTCTGCCATACAAGATGGCCTCACCACACCATTTATCAAGACTTTCGGATTTATACTGTGCATTTGGTAGCGCAAGACACTTCCTGCTGCCCTTGGATTGGCCAACACTGTTCAAGTGCTGGCCAATCCAAGAGCAGAGGTGGACAAATAGTAAGTCTGGGCTACCAAACGAACATCAGGTGCATCAGGTAGTCTAAGAAGAGGTTTGGTCATCTTGGATGGCAGAAGAGAAACCTGGGAATTTGCAGCAGTTTAAAATATGAAAAGGAGGTCACTAGGCAAGTGTCCAATTCATTAATGTGATTTTTTTTTTGTCTTGAACCAGAGGGTTGCTTAAACTTAGTGGTAGATATTTTAGTGTTCAAGGGGTTGTTTCATCCCAGACATTGATTGTATATAGCTAGAATATGCCATCAACGTCAGATAGTTGCGGTTCCTACCTCTAGGACCCCCACCTATCTCCGGAATGGGGCCCTTGAACTGATAGAGTGCGTACCACACATGCGTTACCACCCTCTATTCACCACTATGGGAATTCTGAATACAGTTGAGCACTGGCTAAACTATTTCCAACAGTCCTACAGAGGTGAAGCAGGAGGTGACCGTGCACTTGCTCGGCTATTTTCGTAACTCCCATAGAAGTTAACGGAGAGCACGCTGCACATGCCCATTGTGCTCTCCTTCACTTTAAAGGGGTTATCCCACGAATAATGTAAAAAATGAAAATCAGACATCATATAGTACATGACAACCTCCTTTTAAGAAAGCTAGAACCAGCCCTGTACCTCACATGGATCCAGAGATCTGCCCAGTCATTGCTCTACTAGATTTATATGAAGCTGACAGCTCAGGGGGAGTGTCTTTTCTGCTGAAGCTAAGGAGGCGTGTCCATGCTTTGCCTATCACAGCTCAGGAGACAGTTAAAAGTTGAAACTGAGCATGTGCGGCCTGCTCAGTGAATAGGTCAAAGAAATAAGAAATTAAGTGGTCCTATACAGATACATGTTATTGAATAACTCAGTAGTTATACAAATTTTTTAATGACATGCAATTACAAAAGTATTCAGAGCCAGGTGCTGGTTTGAAAACTGTAGAATATTTTTCGTGGGACAACCCCTTTAAGAGCCCTGTTCCGAAGAGAGGGGCAGGTCCCTGAGGAGGGACCCACACCTATCTAACATAGATCACATATACTAACAATAAGCCATCAAGGTCTGAGATTGGTAAACCCCTTTAAATTAGAAAGATATATGAAGGTTATTATTATTTTTTTAAGTACGGATTTCAAGTCATTTTACCTGATATACATCAGTTCCATGTACACAGACTGAATCAGGCACTGAAAAATGGGAACAAGAATGGTTGTTATTCACTTCTCAATCATACAATCAGGGATGGTATAATACATCAATTTCTGCTGTAGTAATTTTAATAATAAAGTTCCTATTAAAATAATGCTGTTGTAAATATATCATACTAAAAGAAAATAGACTGACATTCATATACATACCACATGTAATATTAACACAACAGGCACCAGGTGGCAGGAAAGAAACGATTTTGTAGCCAGATCCACATTTTGGCATTAGACATTGGCATTCACCACAAGCTGCAAAGCAAATAGATGAACTTAGTGATTAATTTCTCTGTGTAAAGAAATCATTCTAAAAAAAATGTTTAAATATTTAAAATATTTTAAAATTTATATATTTTTAAATAGTATTAAAATATTGTGAGCACCCCATGTCACCAGCATTGAAACTATAATTGTGGCAAAGTGGACTAGAAAGACAAATGTGCTCTGGACTGCTCATTAGAAGCATTTGTATAGGGTGTCGGGAAAAGTAGTAGGCCCAATGAGTGTTCGGCTGTTAGCTATCTAATGTGCTAAAGGTGGCCATAAACAAACAATAATTTGGTAAATATTAGTTTCACAGATGCAGCCATACACATTTTAGTCTATATCGGCTGTTACAGTTGTTCATACTGCCCATACACGTACAAGGATGGGATGCGTTTGACGGATGGAAACATGTCTTACTTGCATTAAATTGTAAGAGCAGCAACATTTGACAAACATTTTGAAGATTTTTATACGTCTACTTTTCATTGCTAACAGACTTGAAACTTATTCAATATCAAACTTACTGTTAGCAGTTGAGGGTGCTGTAGAACTGAATAAGGTTGTTAATGATCCAGTGGTTGATCCAGTTGTTGATGAAATGTTGGTAGATGTCGATATAAATGATGATGTACTTGATAGAGTTGATGTAGATGTCGATTTAACAGAGTAAGTTGTTGAAGATATGGGGGTTGTAGATGTTGAAGTTGATGTAGGAGTTGTGAACTTTGATCCTGTTGTACCAGGTGTTGTTGGTCCACCAGGTGTTGTTGATACAATAGGTGTTGATCTGCTAGTTGTTGTTGTGGGGCAATCTGCACCATATCTTTCCAGCTGGCAGCCCTTGCTACATTTTGCAGAGTATTCACAACCACTCTTATCAGCTATTCTATAGATGGTCTCACCTAATTAAATATAAGAATCAAACATTAGTAAGAAATGAAAGAATTTGCATTGCCAGTAAATGCATTGCCACATAGTATATATACATATCAATGTGATTATGTGTTATGCATATATAAGCATATAACCTGTGTCAGCATCCAGCTGCAGGTCTAATTACGGATACTGTATAAGGTGTAGCCTTAGGAAAAGCTAAACTTATTGTACAGTAAACAATTATAGGCAGACATCTCAGCTGAAAGATGTGTCTACGTGGAGATCAGAAATAGCTCTTAAAGGGGTTGTCTGAGTTATTTTTTGTCATTTGTATGTTTCTAACTAATCAAATATAACGGCTTTTCCAGCACTTTATGCTTCTAAACTTGCTGATTTCTCAGATTTCACTCAGGGTCACATGACCAGTCATGTCAGCTTTCCTCCCTGCTCTTCTCGTAGATAAGAGTCTGTACACTCTGTGCTGGCCACGGACCCCTGCTCTGCCAGCTCCTGCTCTCTCCCTGGATTATTTCAAATAAAACATTAACCCCTTCAGCCTGAACACACACAGGGCTCAAGGCTTTACAATAGTAGCTACATGCAATAAAGAGACATAGGATCTGCCCTCCTCATCCTATCGACACAGAGCTGAAACTGGAGGAGATCTGCAGAGTATTGCACAAGAAAGGTAGGGGGAAGTTCCTGTGTGCATCAGTAATGTCATTGTACAGCTGGGACTTGTAGTCCTACACATACAACATGCAGCTGAGTATACTAGCAGGCAGACATGTCCCTCAGGGCACATTTATTCACTCCCTTTTCAGAGCAGGGGGAGAGGGGGAGGGGCAGAGATTGTTATTATTGCAGGTAAACAAATGCCAGATGAGAACCAGGGAAATTAGGAAATATAGATTTTTTTTGCCTAAAACTTGCTTAACTTAGTTATATATAGCTGCCCATCATATTTACAGTACTATATTTTTTTTCCCATAACTCGGACAACTGCTTTAAATCTGCAGTTTAATATGACAATAAATGATAGCAACATTTAATGTATCGACCGATGCCAAGTTAAAAATCTAAAACTAAAAAGAAAATAAATGATGGCTTAGTGAATTGAATACAAAAAAACACAGAAACATATATATTTTTAGTTTCTAAATTATAAACACGTGCAAATGTAACTCAAATTGTCACATAAAAAATTAAACTGTTAAAAAAGCAAGCTGTCTTTCAAAAATTGTGATGCAACTAAACATTTGGCACAAATATTTCCAAAAGCGGCCCTTTGTTTACCGTACAAAAAACACTCAAACATTATTATTTGATACTTTTTTGTCTTCATCACTATAACGTTAACTCTCCCCACTCCATTCTATCCTAAATGCAGAAGACATGCTCATCTTTCTGTTCAGCTGCTGCTCTGATGTCTCTACCTTGTGCCGTTCTCTACACTGGTTGACCATGGACTATCACTTTTACCCACAAAGCTCTCCATAGTACTGAACCACCCTACATCTCCTGCCGTCTCTCTCTCTACCACTCTACCTGTGCTCTATTTTGCCAATGATCAAAGATTAAAGTCCTCCATAAAATGTATCTGTATGACACCATCTGCCCTTATTTTAATTTCTCTTTCTACCTCACTGAGGTGGACATACTTGCTCAGTTTCATCCTTCCATTGCATGCTAAGCTGTAATAGGGAGAGAGCTGCAGCAGAAAAGGCACACGTCCTGAGTTGACATACAAAACACACTCTTCATTAGCTGCCAGCTTGAAATAAATCTAGCAGAGTAATCGGAATAATGAATGTGGAGATCTTTAGATCCATGTGAGTTAAAGGATTGGTTCTTTATTATAGAAAGATATAATATATGCTGTTATGTATATTAGTCATGTGATAACTAGTTTACGGTACCCTATTAGATTCCTTATTCTAATTGTTCTCTATAAACTCCTTTTATTATTCAGAACCTGATCCCTTCATTAAATAGTACCCCTAACACTCAAATATGCCTCATATCTGTACATACACAAATACTGAATGTTCACTGACTCATGCCGGTTTATATGTACTACCCTAGACAACTCACTGAAAACACATCTTTTTACAGTGGCCTATCACATTACTTAATCTAACTCTTCTCCATTAACCCCCTTAGACTTATTTTCATGCAACAGAACCGACCATAAACCATGTACTCAAAAAAAAATACAGAAACTTTCTGTTGCTTGACTCTTGCAGCTTAATGCTCCCGTACAGAAAAAGAATATGATCATAAAGTAGCCCCGGAAATAAAAAAACTAAAAGTGGCCCCATGTTGTAAGCAGGTTCAAACTGACAGAAGGGATTACAGAAGTAGAAGGGGCAGTGATAGCATAGTGCAGCACAAGATACCGCTTTTGCAGAACCAAATACCACAGCAGAATCAAATAGAACAGTGCAGCACATAATACTGCTGCCTTTGCTGCAATTTTCAACTGCATCCACATACTGTACTAAATAGACTGCATCAGATTATGTATCTCGCTGGTGGCTGTGAGGAGGGCTCGGGCAGCCCCTGAGCATCGGCACACTGGGAAATCTCCCTGCAGAGTCTATGGCTCAAGCTTCAGTATTTAGTTACTCTAAGATGCTTAGATCACTAATTGAAACAGACACTCTTACCTTTTTGGTCACCCTATTTCCACAGACTTTAAGGTCTACCAAGCAGGACCATCTATACCATTGTTTGTATAGTTATTTAGTTTGTTAAACTGTAATGTCTAATTTTACCTGCAAACGTACCCTTTGATTAAGTTCTGAGGAATATGTTGGCAGTATGTAAAAAAAGGTAATATAATATTAAAATAACTAGTAATAGTAGTAGTAGGAGGGGGAGAAGCAGTAGAAGAATAACTGACTATAAACTTCATAATTTACTTACCAGGAGAGAAAAGTGAGTTATTTACTTGACAGAAACAAATTGGTGGCGTGCTCATTGTTGAGCTTGATGTGGAAATTGGGGATGTCTGAGAATAGATTGTGCTTGTTCCAGATGTACTCTTTGTGCTACTAGATGATGAAATACTTGTAGATAAAGGAGTAGTATAAGAAGTAGATGACACTGATGATGTAGTGAAAGATGTAGTAGATGTAGGTGAAGTGGTTGTTCCAGAAGTGGAAGTAAACGTATAAGGGGTATTGGATGTACCAGTAGTTAATGTTGTCGAACGAGATGTTGAACTTGTAGTAGTTAATGAGGATGTTGATGATGAAAACGTTGATTTAGTAGAAGTTGTAGTTCCGCTTGTTAATGTAGTAAGATAAGAGGATGATGTTGGGATTGTCTTAGTTGTGCTTAAGGTGGATGTGGTTGACCTAAATGTACTAGAAACAGAGGTAGATGTGGGGGTTGACCTCGTTGAGGTTGATGGTGAAGTGGTTGTAGTGTGGCTTGTTGGTGTAGTAGAATGAGAGGTTGATGTTGAGGTTGTCTTGGTTGTGCTTATAGTTGAAATGGGGCTGGTTGTTTTCTCACTTATAGTTGTAGAAACAGAATATGGTGGTGTAGTTGAGATGGAGGGGGTTGGTGTTTCACTTGTGGATTCGGTAGGTGGTGTCGTTGTTTCACCACAGACTTTAGAACAGCATAGTACCCTAATACTATAATAGTCACATACTGGTGCATCAATTCCTCCCTGTCTGGCCAGTAGGCAAGCAATGGCAGTGTCCCTGTTACACTGAGATACTGCATTTTTCTTCTTGATGCTCAAGTTTGATTTTACATTGCACTCAATTTGACTGGCCATTTGCTGTGTTGAACATATTCCATAACCAGCGACCTTTAGCAGCTCTGAGCTGTCGACATCTTTGCCAGACTGGAAGATTGCGGGCAAATCGGCTTCCTCACTTGAAAAGTCTTTAAAAACTTTGTTGACTATTTCATTTAAGAATCCTCTATCTGTTTTGCTGACTTGTTCTTGAGAGTCACTTCTTCCAGAGTTGCGGTTTTGGTTTTCCTCACTTGAAGAACTTTTGAAAATTCTTTTGATGAATTCATTGAAATATCCTTTACTGGGCTTGCGGTCTTCCTGTTTAGAATCTTTTCTTCCAGAGTTGCGGCTTTGGTCTTCTTCACTTGAGGAGCCCTTGAAAAGCTTTTTCAGCACTTCACTGAAGTATCCTTTATTGGGACGTGTACCTTTTTCCTTAGAACCCTTTGAAGAGCTGCCATCTTTTTCATTAGGGTTGCCCTTAGAGGGTTTACCAGGCTCTTCACTGGAATCACTTCCTGTTAAACTTTCTCCTTCTTTAACAGACTTTGTTGGTGTATCATCTTCCATGAAGGGTGACCAATAGCATTTCATGGAATATGCGTATGGACAAGTTGTTGAAGAAGTAGTTGAAACACTGGTTGATGAATGAGTGGGCGGAGTTGATGAAACTGTTGTTCCACTTGTACTCTTGCTTGTAGACACAGAAGTAGATGTTGGCGTTGTCTTGGTTGATGTTTCATATGAAGTGGATGTGGTTGTACTTGTGGATGTTTTGCTCGTAGATGTTGGTGGCGTAGAGGTAACTGAGTATGGTGTTTTTGTGATGGTTGAGGTCGATGTGGTTGAACTAGAGGTGGTTGTCCTGCTTGTGGATGTGCTAGAAACAGAGGTAGATGTGGGGGTTGACCTCGTTGAGGTTGATGGTGAAGTGGTTGTAGTGTGGCTTGTTGGTGTAGTAGAATGAGAGGTTGATGTTGAGGTTGTCTTGGTTGTGCTTATAGTTGAAATGGGGCTGGTTGTTTTCTCACTTATAGTTGTAGAAACAGAATATGGTGGTGTAGTTGAGATGGAGGGGGTTGGTGTTTCACTTGTGGATTCGGTAGGTGGTGTCGTTGTTTCACCACAGACTTTAGAACAGCATAGTACCCTAATACTATAATAGTCACATACTGGTGCATCAATTCCTCCCTGTCTGGCCAGTAGGCAAGCAATGGCAGTGTCCCTGTTACACTGAGATACTGAATTTTTCTTCTTGATGCTCAAGTTTGATTTTACATTGCACTCAATTTGACTGGCCATTTGCTGTGTTGAACATATTCCATAACCAGCGACCTTTAGCAGCTCTGAGCTGTCGACATCTTTGCCAGACTGGAAGATTGCGGGCAAATCGGCTTCCTCACTTGAAAAGTCTTTAAAAACTTTGTTGACTATTTCATTTAAGAATCCTCTATCTGTTTTGCTGACTTGTTCTTGAGAGTCACTTCTTCCAGAGTTGCGGTTTTGGTTTTCCTCACTTGAAGAACTTTTGAAAATTCTTTTGATGAATTCATTGAAATATCCTTTACTGGGCTTGCGGTCTTCCTGTTTAGAATCTTTTCTTCCAGAGTTGCGGCTTTGGTCTTCTTCACTTGAGGAGCCCTTGAAAAGCTTTTTCAGCACTTCACTGAAGTATCCTTTATTGGGACGTGTACCTTTTTCCTTAGAACCCTTTGAAGAGCTGCCATCTTTTTCATTAGGGTTGCCCTTAGAGGGTTTACCAGGCTCTTCACTGGAATCACTTCCTGTTAAACTTTCTCCTTCTTTAACAGACTTTGTTGGTGTATCATCTTCCATGAAGGGTGACCAATAGCATTTCATGGAATATGCGTATGGACAAGTTGTTGAAGAAGTAGTTGAAACACTGGTTGATGAATGAGTGGGCGGAGTTGATGAAACTGTTGTTCCACTTGTACTCTTGCTTGTAGACACAGAAGTAGATGTTGGCGTTGTCTTGGTTGATGTTTCATATGAAGTGGATGTGGTTGTACTTGTGGATGTTCTGCTCGTAGATGTTGGTGGCGTAGAGGTAACTGAGTATGGTGTTTTTGTGATGGTTGAGGTCGATGTGGTTGAACTAGAGGTGGTTGTCCTGCTTGTGGATGTGCTAGAAACAGAGGTAGATGTGGGGGTTGACCTCGTTGAGGTTGATGGTGAAGTGGTTGTAGTGTGGCTTGTTGGTGTAGTAGAATGAGAGGTTGATGTTGAGGTTGTCTTGGTTGTGCTTATAGTTGAAATGGGGCTGGTTGTTTTCTCACTTATAGTTGTAGAAACAGAATATGGTGGTGTAGTTGAGATGGAGGGGGTTGGTGTTTCACTTGTGGATTCGGTAGGTGGTGTCGTTGTTTCACCACAGACTTTAGAACAGCATAGTACCCTAATACTATAATAGTCACATACTGGTGCATCAATTCCTCCCTGTCTGGCCAGTAGGCAAGCAATGGCAGTGTCCCTGTTACACTGAGATACTGAATTTTTCTTCTTGATGCTCAAGTTTGATTTTACATTGCACTCAATTTGACTGGCCATTTGCTGTGTTGAACATATTCCATAACCAGCGACCTTTAGCAGCTCTGAGCTGTCGACATCTTTGCCAGACTGGAAGATTGCGGGCAAATCGGCTTCCTCACTTGAAAAGTCTTTAAAAACTTTGTTGACTATTTCATTTAAGAATCCTCTATCTGTTTTGCTGACTTGTTCTTGAGAGTCACTTCTTCCAGAGTTGCGGTTTTGGTTTTCCTCACTTGAAGAACTTTTGAAAATTCTTTTGATGAATTCATTGAAATATCCTTTACTGGGCTTGCGGTCTTCCTGTTTAGAATCTTTTCTTCCAGAGTTGCGGCTTTGGTCTTCTTCACTTGAGGAGCCCTTGAAAAGCTTTTTCAGCACTTCACTGAAGTATCCTTTATTGGGACGTGTACCTTTTTCCTTAGAACCCTTTGAAGAGCTGCCATCTTTTTCATTAGGGTTGCCCTTAGAGGGTTTACCAGGCTCTTCACTGGAATCACTTCCTGTTAAACTTTCTCCTTCTTTAACAGACTTTGTTGGTGTATCATCTTCCATGAAGGGTGACCAATAGCATTTCATGGAATATGCGTATGGACAAGTTGTTGAAGAAGTAGTTGAAACACTGGTTGATGAATGAGTGGGCGGAGTTGATGAAACTGTTGTTCCACTTGTACTCTTGCTTGTAGACACAGAAGTAGATGTTGGCGTTGTCTTGGTTGATGTTTCATATGAAGTGGATGTGGTTGTACTTGTGGATGTTCTGCTCGTAGATGTTGGTGGCGTAGAGGTAACTGAGTATGGTGTTTTTGTGATGGTTGAGGTCGATGTGGTTGAACTAGAGGTGGTTGTCCTGCTTGTGGATGTGCTAGAAACAGAGGTAGATGTGGGGGTTGACCTCGTTGAGGTTGATGGTGAAGTGGTTGTAGTGTGGCTTGTTGGTGTAGTAGAATGAGAGGTTGATGTTGAGGTTGTCTTGGTTGTGCTTATAGTTGAAATGGGGCTGGTTGTTTTCTCACTTATAGTTGTAGAAACAGAATATGGTGGTGTAGTTGAGATGGAGGGGGTTGGTGTTTCACTTGTGGATTCGGTAGGTGGTGTCGTTGTTTCACCACAGACTTTAGAACAGCATAGTACCCTAATACTATAATAGTCACATACTGGTGCATCAATTCCTCCCTGTCTGGCCAGTAGGCAAGCAATGGCAGTGTCCCTGTTACACTGAGATACTGAATTTTTCTTCTTGATGCTCAAGTTTGATTTTACATTGCACTCAATTTGACTGGCCATTTGCTGTGTTGAACATATTCCATAACCAGCGACCTTTAGCAGCTCTGAGCTGTCGACATCTTTGCCAGACTGGAAGATTGCGGGCAAATCGGCTTCCTCACTTGAAAAGTCTTTAAAAACTTTGTTGACTATTTCATTTAAGAATCCTCTATCTGTTTTGCTGACTTGTTCTTGAGAGTCACTTCTTCCAGAGTTGCGGTTTTGGTTTTCCTCACTTGAAGAACTTTTGAAAATTCTTTTGATGAATTCATTGAAATATCCTTTACTGGGCTTGCGGTCTTCCTGTTTAGAATCTTTTCTTCCAGAGTTGCGGCTTTGGTCTTCTTCACTTGAGGAGCCCTTGAAAAGCTTTTTCAGCACTTCACTGAAGTATCCTTTATTGGGACGTGTACCTTTTTCCTTAGAACCCTTTGAAGAGCTGCCATCTTTTTCATTAGGGTTGCCCTTAGAGGGTTTACCAGGCTCTTCACTGGAATCACTTCCTGTTAAACTTTCTCCTTCTTTAACAGACTTTGTTGGTGTATCATCTTCCATGAAGGGTGACCAATAGCATTTCATGGAATATGCGTATGGACAAGTTGTTGAAGAAGTAGTTGAAACACTGGTTGATGAATGAGTGGGCGGAGTTGATGAAACTGTTGTTCCACTTGTACTCTTGCTTGTAGACACAGAAGTAGATGTTGGCGTTGTCTTGGTTGATGTTTCATATGAAGTGGATGTGGTTGTACTTGTGGATGTTTTGCTCGTAGATGTTGGTGGCGTAGAGGTAACTGAGTATGGTGTTTTTGTGATGGTTGAGGTCGATGTGGTTGAACTAGAGGTGGTTGTCCTGCTTGTGGATGTGCTAGAAACAGAGGTAGATGTGGGGGTTGACCTCGTTGAGGTTGATGGTGAAGTGGTTGTAGTGTGGCTTGTTGGTGTAGTAGAATGAGAGGTTGATGTTGAGGTTGTCTTGGTTGTGCTTATAGTTGAAATGGGGCTGGTTGTTTTCTCACTTATAGTTGTAGAAACAGAATATGGTGGTGTAGTTGAGATGGAGGGGGTTGGTGTTTCACTTGTGGATTCGGTAGGTGGTGTCGTTGTTTCACCACAGACTTTAGAACAGCATAGTACCCTAATACTATAATAGTCACATACTGGTGCATCAATTCCTCCCTGTCTGGCCAGTAGGCAAGCAATGGCAGTGTCCCTGTTACACTGAGATACTGAATTTTTCTTCTTGATGCTCAAGTTTGATTTTACATTGCACTCAATTTGACTGGCCATTTGCTGTGTTGAACATATTCCATAACCAGCGACCTTTAGCAGCTCTGAGCTGTCGACATCTTTGCCAGACTGGAAGATTGCGGGCAAATCGGCTTCCTCACTTGAAAAGTCTTTAAAAACTTTGTTGACTATTTCATTTAAGAATCCTCTATCTGTTTTGCTGACTTGTTCTTGAGAGTCACTTCTTCCAGAGTTGCGGTTTTGGTTTTCCTCACTTGAAGAACTTTTGAAAATTCTTTTGATGAATTCATTGAAATATCCTTTACTGGGCTTGCGGTCTTCCTGTTTAGAATCTTTTCTTCCAGAGTTGCGGCTTTGGTCTTCTTCACTTGAGGAGCCCTTGAAAAGCTTTTTCAGCACTTCACTGAAGTATCCTTTATTGGGACGTGTACCTTTTTCCTTAGAACCCTTTGAAGAGCTGCCATCTTTTTCATTAGGGTTGCCCTTAGAGGGTTTACCAGGCTCTTCACTGGAATCACTTCCTGTTAAACTTTCTCCTTCTTTAACAGACTTTGTTGGTGTATCATCTTCCATGAAGGGTGACCAATAGCATTTCATGGAATATGCGTATGGACAAGTTGTTGAAGAAGTAGTTGAAACACTGGTTGATGAATGAGTGGGCGGAGTTGATGAAACTGTTGTTCCACTTGTACTCTTGCTTGTAGACACAGAAGTAGATGTTGGCGTTGTCTTGGTTGATGTTTCATATGAAGTGGATGTGGTTGTACTTGTGGATGTTTTGCTCGTAGATGTTGGTGGCGTAGAGGTAACTGAGTATGGTGTTTTTGTGATGGTTGAGGTCGATGTGGTTGAACTAGAGGTGGTTGTCCTGCTTGTGGATGTGCTAGAAACAGAGGTAGATGTGGGGGTTGACCTCGTTGAGGTTGATGGTGAAGTGGTTGTAGTGTGGCTTGTTGGTGTAGTAGAATGAGAGGTTGATGTTGAGGTTGTCTTGGTTGTGCTTATAGTTGAAATGGGGCTGGTTGTTTTCTCACTTATAGTTGTAGAAACAGAATATGGTGGTGTAGTTGAGATGGAGGGGGTTGGTGTTTCACTTGTGGATTCGGTAGGTGGTGTCGTTGTTTCACCACAGACTTTAGAACAGCATAGTACCCTAATACTATAATAGTCACATACTGGTGCATCAATTCCTCCCTGTCTGGCCAGTAGGCAAGCAATGGCAGTGTCCCTGTTACACTGAGATACTGAATTTTTCTTCTTGATGCTCAAGTTTGATTTTACATTGCACTCAATTTGACTGGCCATTTGCTGTGTTGAACATATTCCATAACCAGCGACCTTTAGCAGCTCTGAGCTGTCGACATCTTTGCCAGACTGGAAGATTGCGGGCAAATCGGCTTCCTCACTTGAAAAGTCTTTAAAAACTTTGTTGACTATTTCATTTAAGAATCCTCTATCTGTTTTGCTGACTTGTTCTTGAGAGTCACTTCTTCCAGAGTTGCGGTTTTGGTTTTCCTCACTTGAAGAACTTTTGAAAATTCTTTTGATGAATTCATTGAAATATCCTTTACTGGGCTTGCGGTCTTCCTGTTTAGAATCTTTTCTTCCAGAGTTGCGGCTTTGGTCTTCTTCACTTGAGGAGCCCTTGAAAAGCTTTTTCAGCACTTCACTGAAGTATCCTTTATTGGGACGTGTACCTTTTTCCTTAGAACCCTTTGAAGAGCTGCCATCTTTTTCATTAGGGTTGCCCTTAGAGGGTTTACCAGGCTCTTCACTGGAATCACTTCCTGTTAAACTTTCTCCTTCTTTAACAGACTTTGTTGGTGTATCATCTTCCATGAAGGGTGACCAATAGCATTTCATGGAATATGCGTATGGACAAGTTGTTGAAGAAGTAGTTGAAACACTGGTTGATGAATGAGTGGGCGGAGTTGATGAAACTGTTGTTCCACTTGTACTCTTGCTTGTAGACACAGAAGTAGATGTTGGCGTTGTCTCGGTTGATGTTTCATATGAAGTGGATTTGGTTGTACTTGTGGATGTTCTGCTCGTAGATGTTGGTGGCGTAGAGGTAACTGAGTATGGTGTTTTTGTGATGGTTGAGGTCGATGTGGTTGAACTAGAGGTGGTTGTCCTGCTTGTGGATGTACTAGAAACAGAGGTAGATGTGGGGGTTGACCTCGTTGAGGTTGATGGTGAAGTGGTTGTAGTGTGGCTTGTTGGTGTAGTAGAATGAGAGGTTGATGTTGAGGTTGTCTTGGTTGTGCTTATAGTTGAAGTGGGGCTGGTTGTTTTCTCACTTATAGTTGTAGAAACAGAATATGGTGGTGTAGTTGAGATGGAGGGGGTTGGTGTTTCACTTGTGGATTCGGTAGGTGGTGTCGTTGTTTCACCACAGACTTTAGAACAGCATAGTACCCTAATACTATAATAGTCACATACTGGTGCATCAATTCCTCCCTGTCTGGCCAGTAGGCAAGCAATGGCAGTGTCCCTGTTACACTGAGATACTGAATTTTTCTTCTTGATGCTCAAGTTTGATTTTACATTGCACTCAATTTGACTGGCCATTTGCTGTGTTGAACATATTCCATAACCAGCGACCTTTAGCAGCTCTGAGCTGTCGACATCTTTGCCAGACTGGAAGATTGCGGGCAAATCGGCTTCCTCACTTGAAAAGTCTTTAAAAACTTTGTTGACTATTTCATTTAAGAATCCTCTATCTGTTTTGCTGACTTGTTCTTGAGAGTCACTTCTTCCAGAGTTGCGGTTTTGGTTTTCCTCACTTGAAGAACTTTTGAAAATTCTTTTGATGAATTCATTGAAATATCCTTTACTGGGCTTGCGGTCTTCCTGTTTAGAATCTTTTCTTCCAGAGTTGCGGCTTTGGTCTTCTTCACTTGAGGAGCCCTTGAAAAGCTTTTTCAGCACTTCACTGAAGTATCCTTTATTGGGACGTGTACCTTTTTCCTTAGAACCCTTTGAAGAGCTGCCATCTTTTTCATTAGGGTTGCCCTTAGAGGGTTTACCAGGCTCTTCACTGGAATCACTTCCTGTTAAACTTTCTCCTTCTTTAACAGACTTTGTTGGTGTATCATCTTCCATGAAGGGTGACCAATAGCATTTCATGGAATATGCGTATGGACAAGTTGTTGAAGAAGTAGTTGAAACACTGGTTGATGAATGAGTGGGCGGAGTTGATGAAACTGTTGTTCCACTTGTACTCTTGCTTGTAGACACAGAAGTAGATGTTGGCGTTGTCTTGGTTGATGTTTCATATGAAGTGGATGTGGTTGTACTTGTGGATGTTCTGCTCGTAGATGTTGGTGGCGTAGAGGTAACTGAGTATGGTGTTTTTGTGATGGTTGAGGTCGATGTGGTTGAACTAGGGGTAGTTGTTCTGCTTGTGGATACGGTAGAAAGAGATGTTGAAGTTGATGTGGTTGAACTAGATATACTTGTTGTTTTAACAGTTGATGCTGTTTCTGTTGTAACTTTACTGCAATCTGCTATTGGGGAACAACATTGCACTCTGATTTGGTAATTGTAACAAATTGTCTGTGGTTGTTGGCTGTTAAGACAAATCAGACCCACATATTTGTTACATGTCACCACTTGACCTAAGTCTTCTATTGCATCATCAGGGAAAAACTTTGCTCTGCATTCAACATTTTGAGGTGCATCACAAATTTGAAATCCCGCTTTCCTTATGTTTCCAAAGGTTTCAAATTCTCCATTGTCATTTCCAGCAGTAGGGTAATTTACATCAAACCATCTTGACCAAGTGCATCCTGCATCCTCGGGAGTTACAGAACATACTAGAATGAAAATAAAGAAATAAATAAAAGTGAAAAGTGTGTATATTTTGGGCCTCATTTATCATGCTATAACTCCAGAATGGCTTCAAAACTCACAAAATAGGGCTTTAGCATCTTTTTTCTCTCAATTGTGCAAAGTTGTTTTGAATTTTTGTATTTTTACACCACTCTCTCCAGTTTTGTAATGTTGGTGGAAAAGTGGATGTGGTTAGCTATGTTAATAAGCTTCACTCCAGATTTATCATTGAGGCTTTTTTTTTAAGTTTCAAAAAATCTGCAATGTCACTCCAGTTGGAGGGTGGAGTAGGAAAACTGGAGTAACTTTTCTAGATAAATGTGCTAGGTTTAAGGATAAGACAAATTCATCAAACAATCTGTGGGATTTTATAAATGTGACATAAACTACGACAACACAAACTGAAGCAAAATTGCTTTTCAAAGCAATATGAGTTCACAATGTTGTGTGGAGACATCAGTGCTATATTTGTTTGTGTTCAGCTACCCAGAGGTTGTGTTTTGAATTGCCTGTCAAGGGTTTTTATAACAAATATTAATATTAAATTGGCTGTAAGTGAAATTGGATTCCTTAACTAATTTAGAGCTAAGGTAAGGCTTGACACATTTATACGTGTATCAAAGCCACATCTTGCAATGAACTGAGCACTCATGTGTCACATGACCAGGACAGATTTGTATTTGTTAAAAAAAAAAGAGATCCAACTGAATGACAGCAAGCAGAGATCCTGCGGCATTTAAGAGGTTTTCTGGAAATTTTAAAAACACTATGGAATAAAATAAAAAATAACCAATCTTCATACAGATGCAGCCGAGCTAAACCTGATGGTCAATGCTTTAAGTAAAGAATGGCAAGAAAATGTTAACTGGCTTTTCAGTGGATTTCAATGGTTTTTGTCACGAGATAACCGAGATAACACTGTGATATGTGTTATCAGAGTCAATTTTAGCTCGGCTAATACTCTTTGTTTACTGTGCTGCAGGAGAATGAAGAACAGCATCCTAGCCATTGATGCTAGTGACAGGATGCAGTGATCACATGGATGTGTCTTCACTGCAAAATAAGAAAACAAAGACCAGCAAGGTCCACCAGAGTGCAGGTCAGAGAGTGGCAGGTAATTTAACAGGTTTCTTTTTTTATTTTATCACATTTCCTACTATTTTGTCAATGCTTAAAGCTACCTTTTATATAGAAAGTATATTAGAACATTTTATGCCTTTTCATTATGCAAAAAATTATATTCATGTATTGAAAATTGAACACCCCTTAAATATAAGTTTCTTTTGGTTTTAAATTCTGGGCTTAAGTGTCCCCTGAACAACTACAGCCCTCACCTTTAAAGTCTGCAACTGCGTTAGAATTATAAGTCCACCTTTTATGTTTCTACCTTTAATCATAAAAATGATAACGGAACTGTAGCAAGTTACACTAAACCAAAAAGCAAAAAATCAGTAATGGTGATATAATCATGCTATTAAAATATTATTTAATTCTCCTAGATCTAAACCAATATTTTTCATTTTTCTCCTTTGTAGTTTTGCATATTATGCAGAAATTACTTGCAGCGCAGTCTAAATGTCCACACAGCTCACCCAAAGGGTAAACTCCCACTATGCTCCTACACAGATATCATGAAAAAGAGGTACACTAGGTTACAAACCAAATTTGAAAAAAAGGTCCAATTAATTAAATTTACATCAGATACCCTGATTCCAGTGTTGCATTATATACTAGATGTCTTGCTGTAGTTTCCATAAAATCATTGTAGCTAAGTCCAGATGTTCGTAACTCCGGAGTCCTTGATATTATTGAGCTTTCTGCAATTAATTGACAGGCAGAAAGGTGTCAATGAGAGGCAACAGGTCGAGGAGAGCCTGCTGCTCATGAATGGGAGGACTCTGGGCACTGATATGCTGGGCTTGGCTACTGCTGAAAAGTGTGATTTTATGTCTTTAAGTACAGCATGACATCAAGTAAGTAACCTAATGCTGGAATCAGGGTCTCTTGTCATCACTTCAGATAGGGCAGCAAAATCCTGGTGACAAATTTTAATAATACTAAAGTAGAAAGCAATTTTACCTTTAATAGTGCTACTGACAGTGGTAGTAGTTGTTGGTGTTCTAGTTGTTGGTGTTGTTGTGGTTCCTGTTGTTGGTGTTTTTGATGTTCCAGTTGTTGGCGTTGTTGTTGCTCCTGTTGTTGATGTTTTTGATGTTCCAGTTGTTGTTGTTCCTGTTGTTGGTGTTTTTGATGTTCCAGTTGTTGGAGTTATTGTTGTTGTTGTTCCTGTTGTTGATGTTCCAGTTGTTGTTGTTCCTGTTGTTGGTGTTTTTGATGTTCCAGTTGTTGGAGTTATTGTTGTTGTTGTTCCTGTTGTTGGTGTTTTTGATGTTCCAGTTGTTGGAGTTATTGTTGTTGTTCCTGTTGTTGGTGTTTTTGATGTTCCAGTTGTTGGTGTTCCTGTTGTTGGTGTTCCTGTTGTTGGTGTTGTTATGGGAGTTGTAGTAGAAAAGCTGAAAACAGTTGTAGGTGTAGTTGTAGGTGAAGTGCAAGGTGTGTTGGTTCCTTCGATCTTTCCTTTAATACAGTATGCTACAATGCATCCCCCCATGCCATCAGTTGTATTGTAAATTACATCTGGTGTCCTGTATATCTTTCCTTCATACACACAACATTCTGCAAAAGAGAAGGCAATATATTACTACATTTGAACACCACTGGAGTAACGGCGCCCACGAGGTGACATTATCTACTGTTCTCATCTATATGCCTTTAGATCATTAGGCACAGTTTGTTTTCATTGTCAGTAATGCCATACAATTTGCATAGATAGACAATAGAAAATGTAAGCAATAAAACTAAAAGTGCCAATGTTCTAGATTATCCAACAGCCACATACATATATATATAAATATCTTGGATAAGGATGGAGAACTTTCTCCACCCTTCAGAATGCCTAAAATAGTTTGTGAATGCATGTCAACGCTGCACTATTTTTTCTGGTAAAATGACAACATGACGGAAACTTTACAGAACCCATTATTCCCAATGGGGCCTATCAAGTGACGGATCTGTCACAAGCATAGATGTCAACCTAGTATTATATTGCACTTCTGTGCTTAAAGTGTAACTGCTGTTTCAGTTAATTGTCAATATAGTGTAGGGTTTGTGGTGTTAGGCATTTTACTGTACTTTATTAGAGAAAAATGTTTTTGTACTAGAAATCAGGGTAACAAGAGTCTCCATAGCAATGCTTTAACAGAACTTTACCAAGGAGAGCCTGTCTTCAGGGTTCTACTGAATACTGAAGATGCTTGTGTCTAACATACAGAAGCTTCCAGTCACCTCTTGTCACTATTCCAGTTAATAATTGACTTGTACCTGGTTAACTGACTCTACCAGTGCTAACCACTGGCAGCTCTGCCAGTTTAGCTCTCTTCCATGTACTTCTGTCTTACTAAGTGCAAGAGAGTAGGGAGCGGGACTGCTAGCGCTGACAGTAAGTGTACAGGAACACAGCACACTTACTGTTGGAGCAGAACTATACAGTCCTGCTCCTCTCTATATATTCCCAGCATTAAGAGAGATACTGAGAAGATAGGAAGATGAGCCAAGCCGCAGTGTACTGCAGTGACAGTGTTCTTTATTCCTGTACACTTACTGTCAGCACTAAGTTATGGTACCCCCAATCTCAGCTCTCTTCTCAGCACTCAGTAAGAGAAGTGCCAGGAAGAGAGCTGCAAGCAGTTAACGCTGGTGTCAAGTCACTTAAGGAGGCACACATCACAGATACAGTAGGGCTGGAAGCCTGCCTTGGTATGTTACAGGTGTCTTCAGTGCTCAGTAGAATGCTCTTCTCAGCTATGCTCAATTACAGCTTTGCTAAGGAGAGTCTTTACATCCTGACTTCTAGAACAAAGAAACATTTTTCAGTGTATAACAAGAACCTTTAACATGTCCCTACACTACGTCAGGACACTAGAAACCTTTGTGATTGGTTTGTGACTTTTGTACTGCGACAATTAGAGGATGAGTGCTTAGTGCAAAAGTATTTCAAATCTGCAGCTCCTTCTTCCACTTCTGACTACAAAAATAGCAAATTTTATAGTAGTCACAGTCAGGGTCCCATTAGGGACATGCTGTCTGAGTAGTCACTAATCCAGCCTCTGTAGCTAAGATGCCCTTGTGAGCCAATCTCATATGCAATGACGTGACCATGCTCCTGGTCTTCATCTCCTGCTTGTATGCGCTATTCTCTAAACACCCGCCATCACAGAGCTGGGCATGACAATGAAAATGAACTACATCTAGTTATGGAGGCATCATCTGGTGAGCTTTTGGACATGTATGAGCACATTTGAGTACTTTTTATGAGGTGAATATGGGTCAATGAGTGAAGTCACATCTGACCATATAAATGGCCCACCATGTGGTACACTGACTGTTCCCACTTTGCAGTGGCTCATAGTGAGAAGTCCCAAGTCCTTTAGTGCAAAGAAGATGTCACCATAGCTATTGTTGCAGGAGCTTTGCTCCTTTCTGTGGCCAGCCCCTCCCTTGCTTTGATTGGCAGGAACAGGCCGTGGAAAAGCAGCGAGGGAGGAGCTGTCCAGAGAAATGGGTGGAGCTTGTGTGCAACAAGAGCAAAGGTGACACCCTCATTGCACCAAAGACCTAAACTGCATTTTAAGAAAAAAGTGTCATAACTTGGGAACTGAACCTCGGATTAACAAAAGAAAAACAATGTTTCAATCCGGTAAACCACAGTTGTGTCTATGACAACAGTTGGACAGGAAGGTCGCTGGTGACAGATTCCCTTTAACAGTTAATAAGTACATAAATGAACTTACCTTCATTAGTACATTCTCTGCCTTTTCGAGTACACTTGCTGAAAAAAAAAGAATAAACATGTATTTTATTGTTGTTGTTTTTTTTTTCATTCTCAAAATTTTTTGCAACATTTCACATGTGCTAGTTCAATGCTCTACTAGATAATAATCAGTGGCAGAGAAACCGTAACTGGTTACCAGTTACCTTTCTTTCTTAGCCATTACATGGCCAGTCGGTACTTCATCTAATGTTCTAGTGTGCTTTAGGCTCAGAAGGAGACAAATCAGCCAATATTAACATTAGGACAATTCGTGTCAGTGGAAATTTGGAATAATTTTTACAGGTAAATAATGAGATCACTACTGATATATATAGGCACAGTAATAGCAACAATTACTGGAGAATGTAAGTATTTGTAGATGTAAAGTTCATGTACAGTGTACTGTTAACAACCACCATTCTGTGTTTGCTACTGACAAACAGTATCAACAGCCTACAGTATCTGCATTAGATACTTGCAACTATGTCTGACTATGCGTGTTGAAGGCTACATCAAACAGGCAGGAAAAAGGCATTGTCGTGAGAACATTAGGGTGCTTTCACATGGCTTCTATTCATCTGGATGGGGTTGTTTTGCAGGCATGCACCTTGTTTTCTGCAAGAATGAAGGCTTTTTTTGTGGTTCACAAAATTTTCTGCAACAAAATCTGCCATTTGTGGGTATGCTAAGGATACAGTAGCTCTAGGGTATGCAATCGTTGGCACTCAGCTTGGTAAGCTGTGAGGAGGCTGCAGCGACCACTGCTGCTTTCCTAAACCGCTGATCAGTGGGGGTCCCAGGTGTCAGATCCCTGGCGATCTGATATTGAAGACCAATCCTGAGGATACATCATCAATATCAAAATCTCAGAAAACCCCTTTAAAGCCTCTGGGATATAGAGCATTGCATGCTAAACTGCATCTCTGCAGTATGTTCAATGGAGCATCATACACCCACTAGTGAGTAGGAATGACTTGTACTCTTCTTACCAAGTTGTGCAGATGTTGGCATTATCCTCTGGTGGCATCTCCTGACCAAGATAATACTCTGTTCCATTGAGTGAATAGCAAGGACATGATTCTACACATTCCATTTTGTCCTCATCAAAATATGGTGATTCCGGTGGACAGGTGGGGTAGCATCCTGCAAATACATACATCATTAGTTGATGTTCTTTCTTCCATTGCCATGGGCAAATCACTTATTCCTATGAATGTTTTTTCACCTTATTTAGACAGATAACTAGCCCTTGGAGGCCCACCTTACCCTGAAAACTTGAAGGCAGGTATAAAATCCACTGACCATCACTAAATATTTACCTTCTAGGCCTGGTAAATTGTGGTAACAAGTTCCACTTGGGTTCCTACAGGTCTTCATGCAGGGGGCACCACATGCTTTGTAATGCCATTCGCAGTGTCCTTGCTGATTGTAATAATCACAGAAGATAGCTGTGGTGGCCAAAAATTGTGTGAAATATTTTAGAATTATTTGATTTTAGGAGATTTTGATGTCATTATTTAGTAACAATAATCAAATACAAGTAAGTAATGTAAAGTATCTTTAGCATCGATTTATATATATATAATATACTCACGGCACATTGTTGGCGTTCTCCAGCGTACACACACACCAGCTTCACTACAAGCTTGGGCATAAGCGGCCACCGCTGTACAGAAACACTCACAATCTCCACCAGTATCACAAGCACAAGAATCTTTGACACAAGCATCGTAATACTTGAGCGGGTTAACCTACAAAAGTCAGAACTATGCATCAGGTCCTACTACATTAAATGTCAAATTACAAATTAATTTAAGGTAACTATTTATTGGAACGGGGCATTAATTTAACATTTTCACTGCAACTTCGTGGTAACAGTTGTCTAAGTGGAGCTAATGCATACATTTGCATGAGATAAAAGTGACAGCTGTCAAGTTTGTAGTAATATATATTAGCAGTGGTAAACCCGTCAGAGGAAGACCAAAATGAAACTTGGACCCCTTGCTGGTCCCGTTTCTACCTTTTTACTGTCATTTTTTTTTTTTAATTTTGCTGCCGGTGGGTTGAAGAAAAGCTTTTTGAAGATTCACACATCAAGTTATCTTAAATAATTGTACTTACGAGTGAGTGACAGTCTAAGAAAGTGTCACCGGTGATGACACTGCACTGCTTCTGAGACCATGCTTTCCTGTAGGGATTTGAAGAACAGGAGTCTGCCAAGTCTACAGCATCCAAGCAGCTGGGAGACATTTTCCAGCTGTTACCGAATTCCATAACATCTCCGACCACAGCCAAGCTTCTGGTTACATAGTCATTGACAAAATTTCCATCGTAATTACCACAAAGACCACAAACTTTGCCCTGTAAAGAAAAATGTCTATATGTTAGCAGCAAAATAAGCTAGCATGCAGCTTGGACATTTTCTAACCCCTGATTTGACTTAGGCCTTAGTAATTTGATACACAGTGGTCCACCAAGTTACAATGGTCTCACTTTCAGCATACAATGGCATAGGAGAGAATTGATCTCCAACACTTATGACTGCTTGGAAGATCCAGAGAATTAGGAAGAGTATATCACTGGTAAAACATCTGTATTACAGCAGTGCATACACTGATTGGTGGACATGTACTGTAGCACCTCTCTCTAGTACAGTGCAGTATTACATGTCCTCTAATCTTTATCTGGCCTTTATCTCTGCCTGGATGAGTCTGATTTTTTGGACACATGGTGAGGGCACACTAAGCTGTGAAGAACCATGAAAAAGCTCCAATGCACTACAAAATGTGATTTACAGCTGCAGTTTCTTTTACTTTTACAGCAGCTGTTTCTGATTTATATTCACCACACCTTTGCCAATCAGCTCATTGGGTCTAACTCGAGCGCCGGAAGTTGGCATCAGAACTATACAGCTTCATCCACTATGTAATGGATTGAGCATGTTACTGTAGCACTGCCCCCACTGACTTCCATTACTGAATGGATGGAGGACTCTAGTTCCAGCGCTGAATTCTTGTGCTGGACCTACACCCAAACAGGTGATGTGCAGGGAGTAGTTGACAGACCACCGCTGAACAAATAGTGATGGAGTATACTGAGGCTGGGCCATCACTCGTTCAAAGCTGGAGAAGCCTTTAAACTAGTTTTTGAAACTTTGGATGACATCATGGAGCTTTCAGAGCCAATTACTAGTTTTCCATAGAATTATGGCTTCAACAATGTCTTCACCTTACAGTTGTTGCCCAGAACCAATTAATTTTGTAACATGAGGGACCACTTGTACTGATTATTGGTTGAAATCCAGAATTGAAACTCAATGGTCAATCATTCATAGCAACACCAGTTCCCTAGAAAAAAACAACAACCACAGACTTTCATGAGCTTTATTTAACTTACCTGGAAACTAGGTTCAAGCTTAATGTATATGCTGGTTTTCTTGTCCCATACCAGAACCAGCCCATTGAGGGCCTCAATCACCATGTAGATACCCATCTGGCGCACTTTGTATGGTATATATGTTCCTACATTCCGTTGGACAACCTCAAATTTTTCTTCAGCAAGTATTAGTTCATAGTTCTGCACAAAGAGAATGAGAATAACATTTCATAGCAGTTTTGTGTTGTTCTAATAATGTTCACATTACTTTCAGATAATATTGTGTGCCATTTTTTAAACTCACCCCAAGGAAAACTTTGATGGATTTAGAACAAGTGGTTCCTGTAGTACCGCATGGGATGTTCTCAGTTATAACACGGAAAGTTCCATTATTGGAGTTACCAGTGCAGTAATCCTAGGTTTTAAAAAGATCAAATAATTGGTCATAGTTGCCAATAGTCCAATTTTTTCAAAGACAGTCCTGATAAATTCAGACTGTCCTGGGCCGAATATATATATATATATATATATATATATATATATATATATATAGATTTAGGACTAAAAGTGTGCTACTTACCTGAGCCAGGGTATATTCACAGTCTCCATTAAAAACATATGATTTGCTGTCAAAGGTAAGATAGTGACCATCTCCATATACTGCGCAGGTGCCCATACAGATATCACCGCTGCATTCCCATGCTCTGTTTTTGCACGTGCTGATGGCAAAATCAATTAATAGTTAAGAAGTTATCCAGACACCATCATTCTCAAGTGTATGATACAATTGTGTTCTTCACTCACCAAGTGTTACAAGAGACCTTGATCTTTTCTCCTGGCATGTAGGCTTTGTTGTTGTGTATACATGGACACTGGCTCTCTGTCACACATGCACCCTTTCCATCAGCTATCAGTCCATCTGGGCACACGCAGCCTGAGACACACTGTGCACTGTACTGTAATATAAAAACCAAAAGCAATTTAAGAAGAGAATGGGAATGTAAGTCTAAGTTAAGGTGTTTTCCGGGATAGGCCATCAGTGTTTGATGGGTTCGGGTTTGACCCCCTCTGGACCTCCACCAGTTATCAGGATGAAGACGTTGCGGTGGCCAGTCACTGTATATCCAGACTCAGCAGCTCAACCATGCATGTGCCTGGAACTATGGCTCCGCCCCATACAAGTGAAAGAATTATATTAAGCTGACCATGCCGAGGGGCCTGGATGTATTTCTGAAGTGTAATAATATTACAGGTTATAGTAACTAGAGATGGGTCGTTGATCCAGGGAGTTATTCTGATTGCCTGATTGGAGTCGGGAATGTTTTCCCCTAAAGTGGGGAAAATTGGCTTCTACCTCACAGGGGTTTTTTTTGCCTTCCTCTGGATCAACTTGTAGGAAAACAGGCCGAACTGGATGGACAGATGTCTTTTATCGGCCTTATAAAGTATGTTACTATGTTAGCCAAACTGGTTGACCATTATGTGTATGGGTGCCTCTGGACTCTACCTTGGTGGCAGATTGTCATGGATTTGAATTGTCTGATTCTTTACTGTCAGGGAGATCAGCTGCTGTCAGAGGAGTCTTTGGCTTTCTTCTTTCTTCCTATTCAGTACACATCACATTCAAAATTGGCTTAGCCAAGTGGGTATATGGCTTTAGTTATGAAAATTTCATGGCTAACAATCTCTTGTGCCGATATGTTAATGTAGAAATGTTTGGGGCACAGCATTCTTTGAAGTCGAAGAGCAGTATAAAACTTTTACTTCCTGCACCTGTGTTTGCTGTGTGTATGTGTTTGCTGTGTGTGTGCATAGGCTGTATATGTGTGTTTTTGCTATGTATTTGTGTAGAGGAGGGTGGGAGGAAAGTAGTTGCAGCTCCATTCCTCACTATCTTCACAGTGTTTCTCTGGTTAGCACTAGAAAGATAAGGATAGGAGCAAAGAAATATAATTCAGAGCTGCCGGTAATTTTGGTATGTTCCTGTCAACTTACGGTCGGTGTGGAAAGATTCAGCCCTGCTCTTCTCACTGTTTCCGCAATGCTTATCAGAAATGCTCTGGAAAGTTATAGGGGAGCGCTGCTGCCAGATACAGGGTCACAATAGTTTTAGTTTTAGGGAAGCAGACGAAGGGGTCGGGGGACCAGATTCAGGCTGAGAAGCCTTCCTATCATACAGTTATCCGGTGTCTCCTTCGCTCAGTTGAACACTAATGAGGGGTTCTCCTTAACAATCTTCAATGCTGAGGGGAGATTTTTTCATGCAATTGGGGGTTTGATAGTTTAAGTAGAGGTCTAGGGTGATGGGATTGTTTAGTTTGTTTTTTTTTTAGAAGTGGGGGGTGTTCCTTATAATTTTTTGGGAGATTTTACTTGATTGAACTCAGCATTGGATGAGATTGGGAGGGATGTGTGAAAACAAATATGTTTTCTCTCCTATGAAAAGGACCTGTATCAAGTTGGGACTGATGGATACATGGAGGGCTCTGAATCTTCAGGCATAAGTTTTTCTCTTGTTATAACAGCTCACATCAGACTTTCTCTAGAATGGATATAGCATTCTATATTAGCTTTTTTTACTACAATTAGTAAAATAAAATATGAACTTAGACGAGCGTCAGATCACAGTCCTGTGTCTGTATTAAAGCCTAAAAAAGGGAGAGGAATGGCTAACAGAGTTAGAAGAATTAATTAAAGGGAGTCAGTATGTTAACAATTCTAATAATATACAGTGTGAAGAATGTGAAGGCCAAAAGTATATAAGGATTTTCTTATTGATAAGGTTCAACATTGTCTTTTTTGAACTTTGTTGAAGGCAGGCTCTTGTTGTTGGTGGTGGGCAAAAAACTCTTAAAAGTGATGGTCAAAGTAGTAATAAAAAGAGGAAAATAAAAGGCAATGTTATATATATATATGTTATTCACATCTTCAGAGAAGGAGCAGAGAGAGGTACTTAATGTCCCTATTACTTTCTCTGAGGTAAGTCAGGCCCTTAAAACGGTTGTCTGAGTTATGAAAAATGTATAGTACTGTAAATCAGATGAGCAGCAATATATAACTAAGTTAAGCAAGTTTTAGGCAAAAAAAAAATCTATATTTCCTCATTCCCTGGTTCTCTTCTGGTCTTTGTTTACATGCAGTAATAACAATCTCTGCCCCTCCCCCTTCCTGCTATGCAAAGGCAGTGAATACAAGAGCTGGCCTGAGTGACATGTCTGCTGGAATACTATACTCTGCAGCATGTTGTATGTGTAGGACTACAAGTCCCAGCTGTACAATGACACTGCTTATACACACATGGTCTTCCCCCTACCTGTTCTTGTACAATACAATACTTTGCATCTCCGCCAGATCAGCTCCAGTATCAGCTCTGTGTCTGAAGGGTGAGGAGGGCAGATCCTGTGTCTCTTTACATCTGCAGCTGCTGTTGTAAAGCCTTCAGTGTGTTCTGGCTGAAGGGGTTAATGTTTTATCTGAAAGAATCCAGGGAGAGAGCAGATAGCAGCCCTGGCAAAGCAGGGGGCGTGTCCAGCACAGTGACGTTTCATGTACAGGCTCTAATCTACTGGTGTACGAATGCAAGATTAGCAGAGAGGCAAGCTGACATCACAGGTCATGTGACCATGAGTTAAATCTAAGAAACCAGCAGCTTTAGAAGCAGAAAGTGTATGGAAAATCTGTTGTATTTGACTAGTTAGAAACATACAAAGGGCAAAAAAATAACTCGGACAACCCCTTTAAGGAAATAGCTGAAAACTCCTCACTGGGTTCTGATGGCTTTCCATATGAATAGGGATCTTCTTTTAACGCAATTATAATGGAGGTCTGGCCTCAGGATTCTTACCATCTACAATGAAGATTGGTAAGGATCCTCCCTCTCCACATTTTTTGCACCCGGAATCCCTCTTGCCATCTATGTGTTTTTGAAGGGTTTATATTATTTTGCATGGGTATAATTTTTTTATGATGATATATGTATAGATATTGACTTTATTATCTATTTTGACATATTGTAATATTGAGGCAAATGTAATAGAATAAATAAAAAAAAATAACATCTTTGCCTAATAAAGTGTATTACCATGAGGACTACTTACACAGTTCATGTCAAGGGTTTGGCAACTCTTCTGGCACTCAGATCCCTTTGTGCCTGCAGGTTTCTTAGTACAGTCAAAATACACCATGGGGGCAACACAGGCTATGAAGTAAAGCATTTAGTAAAATGCGATTAGTGTTATCAGTATTAGTACATTAGAGCATGAGCACCCCTATACACGTGTTGTCAACAGAGGGAAGGAAGTAAACTGTTGCCAGAGACCTCTGAAAATGGCTTATCTCTTACGAGAACAAAGGATAGGGCATGCTCATAATTTTTTCCCCAAAATCACCTGTTGTTGAGTGCTGCTGAAAACAGTAGGATCGGGCAATGTTTCTCTTATATATATGACCACCATAACTATTAGATCAGTGGGGATCCTACCACTGAGAACCTCACTATTCATGAGAATGGGGCATAAATCCAACATGATAACTGGTGCATCTGTCAAGGTTTGCTAGAAGATTGTTTTTAAGAATAGCAAACAAGCTAAGGATACAATGCATGAATTGATACAATTTACCTTCACCTCAAAAGCCTAGGCATTTACCATCTTTCAGTTTCCTTACAGACTTTTTTTTTTTTTTGGGGGGGGAATACTTGCAGACGACAATCCATCTCTTACTTAAAAGGAACCTGTCATCAACTTTATGCTGCCCATACTAACGGTAGAATAAAGTAGAGACAGTTGAGTTGATTTCAGCGGTATGTCATTTATAAGTTAAAAGTAAGTGGTTGTCGAGAAACAACATCACAAACGTTGCAGATTAGGCCTGGAAAAGAGTCAAATCTTCATGAGAAGAGTCCTGGTTATTCATGAATTCCTGCTGTCCTCACCCACCTGCTGATGACTGACAGTCTTCTACCTAGTTTTCTCCCTTTCTCTCTAGGAGAGAACTGCCAATTATCAGCAGATGGGCGGGGAGAGCAGGAGATCATGAATAACCATGACTCTTCTCTTGTAGATTTGACTCTTTTCAAGACATGTGCTGCAATGATTATGATGCTGGTTCTCAGCAACCACTTACTTTTAGCTCATGAGTGACACACCGCTGAAATCAGCATTTCTGTCACTACTTCATGCTGCCCTCAGTACAGTCAGCATAAAGTTGATGACAGGTTCCCTTTAAATGTTATATTTACTAAAAATGCTAGAAGTTTGTAGATCTCATTATGGCTTTAGATTTCTTACCTCTCTGTGTGGTTGTCTGTCCAATACAGTCTAGTTTTCCATTTGTGCATGTGCTAGTAAAATAAGAATACAAGTTTTATATTAGTAGCTGATAAGAAAAGTCTCCCAATAGAGCAAGCAAAGGGAGTCTTAATTCACCGTCATCATTGACAGGCTGAGAAGTTCTTTTCTTACCACATAGCTCCATTGTCATGGACCACCTCTCCTGGTGGCACTGCAGAACCCTTGTAGTAGCAAGGACAAGCTGACCGAAGCACACAGGCACCGCTATCATCCAGGTAGGTTCCATTCTGGCAAACACAGCCATCAACCGGAATAAAGGAGATGTCACAAGTAATGTCGTGCTCGCTGAGTGAGCGACAAGTAGGTTGGCATGTGCTGACGAAGTCGCTGTAGGATAAGGTCTTGGGACATGTGGTTGTGTACAGTTCTATGGATGAAAAAGACAAATTTGAAAAATGAAATATATCTGCGCTATTTAGTTAATGTGTATTAGTATAAGTTAATAGTGTATTGTATAAGTGGTATTAAAAATAAACTTACGGCAGACATTTTTTCTCCATCCTTTCAGGTAAATCCCAGCTTTGGCACAAGCATGTACATAGGAGGACATAGCGGCACACATGCACTCCTCACTCTTGGCACAGTTACATGAGTCAAACATGCAGTTCTGTAGAACAGATGCAATATTAGAGATTTATACTGTGGGAAAAAAATTCACCTTAACTAGGGAACGAACAGAACACTTGCATGGTGAGATCCAGTTCAACTTTTTAGTTGCAGTTCTGTCAATACCTGGACTTGTCTTCTGTCATCCAAGATGGCCTTACCTCTTCTCCGACTGACTGGTGCATATTGTCCATTTGGCCCAAGACACTTCTTGCTGCTCTTGGATTGGCCAGCACTGCTCATGTAAACATTTCCAGACAGGCTATGAGATGGGCCGGACAAGTAGGAAGTGTCTTGGGCTACCAAATGCACAGTGTGTATCAAGCAGTTTGAAAAGCAGTACAACCATCTTGGAAGCCAGAAGAGGAGTCCAGGAATTGACAGATATGCAGCTAAAAAGATAAAAAGGAGAAAACTATGTGAGTTTCCTGTAGGCTGTCCAATGCACAGAAATGTTAGGTGCTTTTCAGTGCATTCTTATTAGCTGCTCTCTACCATGGTAAAGACTTGACGTTTCTGATTTGGCCCTACCAACCAACCAACACAGTTTTTGGAAATTAGTTTCCTAAACCAGAAAACCCCTTTAAAAGTACAGTAAATCAAATTGCATACCGACTTGAAGGCAGCTGGATTAACTGTTGTGTGGCAGTCTGCAAAAATTCCATTAGGATCGCTTAACATTGAGCACCAGTGTGTAGCGTATTGCTCTGGAAGAAGTAAGTATTTGATATTAAGGGAAATGTTGATTTGTAGCCAGCATCAAACACATCCAAAAATTATCCTACTGATGTTAATATAAAGTTTGACCTACCATTTTCAATGCTGAGGGAGCATGGATTTTCAAAGCTTGAGACAACGTTAGGACAGCTGGCCTGGGTCTTCCAAGTGTTGGCAAACAATGAGCCACTTCCTTCAATGACCCCACTCAGTACTTGGAAATCATCAGCTTGAATGCTGTTATAGTTGCCACAAAGACCTGCATTTAATCAAATGGTTATTTTATTTAATTGATGAGCAATGGAATGGATGTTATTCCAAGCAGTTGTTCATATAAAAAACTTTTTAGAACTGTTGCTTAAATTTTGTCCCAATGTTAAGCAAAAGCTATTCATTTTATCCAGTAGGTTTTAAGCATTAGTCACATCTAATAGTTATCTAGTGACCTCTAGTGTCATTCCATGGACACTGCTCCTAACGAAGTAGAATGTATCTTTGTCATATTAGTAACCCCAAAGAAAAGTTAACCATTAGGAGGCTATTTTTATAGCTTTTAATTGGCTAAGTAATGCATAAATCTTAATGGGACTCTCCAGGTCAAGACTAAAAATTGACCTGAACTGGGGAATGAACAGGAAACTCAACAGGTGCCCAACTCTTCATCTTTTCAGCTGCAGATCCACCAATTCTTGGGTTCCTCTTCAGAGATTTAAGATGGCCACACTGCTTCATAGATTACCTGAGGCAAACTGTGCATTTGGTAGTCCAAGACACTTGGACTATATGAGCAGTGGTGGCAGAACCAAGATTAAGGCTGGACAAGCAGAAAGTGTCTTGGCCTTTCGATGCACAGTATGCATCATGTGGTCTGGCATAGCAGCTCAACCATCTTGGATAGGAGAAGAGGAATCCAGGAAAAACTGAATAATCTGCAGCTAAAATGGAGCTCACCAGTGTTCTGTTCATTCCCAGTTCATGTGGATTATTTTTCTTCAACCGGAAGGTGTGTGCAAAACAGTTGCACAAAAAAAAAACTGGTGTAGAAGTTTGATATATTGCCCCAATGAGTCACATATAGTGGTCCTCATTTTTGTTGTTTTTCACACCGCCATTACTTACCACACACTTGATTTTTGTAGGATGGGTCAAGACTGATGTACAGCTGCATAGTGGGTATAAGCTGGATCTGGAGTTGAATTCCAATCTTAGTTTGCACAATGATGTAAAATGTTGATGGTTTGAAAATGGTAACACTGGCTGTGGAGCAAGAACATACATATGTGTATAGATCTAGACTTTATTAACAAGATACACGCATATAAACTTTAACAGAAAAGACCCTAGACCGAGGGCAATTTGGCAAAATAACCAACCTGCTTCTTAGTTCAATGATGCACTTGCCCCTCAAAGTCTGTCAACTGGGCAAAATGTCTTTGAATGCATTGTAGAGGCAAGTCTTGCACTGAATGATCTCTCACCAAGAGGTACACTACCCAAAAGTTGTCTCTGAGAGCCTCTTTATAGGGCTGCAGGAGAAGCACTTTGATGCCTTCTTGTGGTAAGACCTAGTGTTTAATCATACCACATCTGTAATCATGTTTGCATCTGCCTGAGACATAACAGCATGCTGAGTTTTGCAGTAACCCAACATTTCTATGTGGATGTGTTATTTTTTATCATTGAGGGCATGTCAGGAAATGGTATGTACAAATGGGAGATTGTCCTGTATTGAATGCATTGTCCTGAATAACTAACATAGGGGATTCTTATATTTACTTTATATTTTGGTCGAATGCATTGCAGCGAGCATGCGGTATCTTAATTTTATCCTCTACTGTTAGAATATGCATCTTACCTGATGAGACCGGTAACTGAGTGTATATCGAATTCACATAGACACTGCCACATGATTTAATGTAAATGAACTGTCAGATAAAAAAACATAATAAAAAAAAATGAATAGATGGCCATTTCAGCTGTAGATATATTAACCGCATCAGCCTATGTAACTTACATCTTTTCCATCAGCAAGACTAATGGTTACACTCTTCAAGCATGTCTCAGTACTGGTCAGTCCACATGTAAGAATTTCTGCCAGCACACTGAAAGTGTTCTTGTTACGTGTCTAAAATGAGAGTGTCAAAGAATGATTAGAACATGTAAAATCAGCTTAGTTCTCAAATATAGTAACTGAGGCAAAATATTGCCTTAACTGAGCAAATGGACTTCATAAAACTTTTGAAATTCATTGAAATGCTCTAGTTTATAGTTAATCACTATGAACTAATTACTAAAGTTTAGGTTAAAAATACATTAAAAAAATGCTAGTACATTCAATTATCATCTCCCATCTAGACTACCATCATCCCTCTCTGTGGCTTCTCATCTCGCACTTGAGCCTCTCTAATTAGCTATCCTTAATTCTGTTGTCCAGTCAATCCACCTCACCTCTCCTTTCTCCTCTTCCTCTTCCCTCTGCCAGTCGCTTCATTGGCTACTCATTATCCAATTAATTCAGTTCAAAATATAAAAAATGACATACAAAAGCCATCCACAGCTTGTCTCCTCTATAAATTTCTGACCCAATCTCCCTCTGCCTCTTCACACGTAATCTCTGATCCACCCAAGACCTCCTTCTTTATTCGCCTCTTGTCTGTTTTTCAACCATTTGTCTCCAATATATCTGTAGTGCATCCCCCATACTGTGGAACTCACTATCCCAGCACATTAAAATCTCCCACATCCCACCATCCAAACCAACCTGAATATCCACTTTTACAGCAAAACCTACAACCTACAATAACCCCATCTGCCATTACACAACCATCACCTACTGTATGCTCTCTCTTTCATGTCTAGATAGCAAGCCCTCAAGGGCAAGGTCCTCTCTTAGCAATGCCTTGCTAAGATTACGGTTTTGTCCCATATTGCTACTGGAGGCCCGCAGTAAATTTAAGGTGACACATGCTGCCATAACTAGTTCTAGGGATACCATACTGGTAGAGGCTAACGTCATCATCCTAGGGATGTCAGGGATTATATATTTAAACAGTTTAAACCATGTTATCTTCTTTGTTAGAAATGTAACCTACCTTAGCGATAACATAGGAGCAGTCACCATTGAATGTGTAACGGGTGCTATCAAAAGATGTGATATGAGATCCTCCTTCAATGGAACAAGATCCAGGGCAGTTGTTTTCTACACATTTCCATTTTCCTTCATTACAAGTGCTAAAAAAGAAACAAAAAGTTTGTGTAAGGGTTTTTTTGTAACATTTGTCATTCCTTTTTTTGGGACTGCCTCATTACTGTATCTGCAGTTTTGAGTGGAGAGAGGTGAAGAACTGTCGTGATCGATGTATCCAAATGTTAATAGAATGCAGACATCAAAAAATGCACAAGTATTTTGCTAATGGGGACAAAAGCTGAAGAAGCCAGAAAGAAGCTCCAGTTAAAAATGGATAGCTCATGGCTGTTTGACAAACAGATGTTTTAAATGGGTTTTACATGGAATGCTGCTCTACAATTTCTGGTCCTGGGCTTGACACACATAATATGGCTTGGACTGCTCATCAAATCACTGACCACAGTTGTGGCCCATCTCTACCAGTAACTGGCTGAGCAGTAGGCCATGCCATTTCTTGTCTGTCGCGCCTGTGACCAAAAAGTGGAAAGTACCAGGGACTGAAGTAGAAGTAGAATTGCACCTCTTTAGTCCCATTCAAGTGAATGTGGCTGAGATGCAATACCAAGCACTGCCACTATACAATGTACAGTGCTGTGTTTCGTAAACTATGAAGAGACCGCAGAGCTCACAGGAGTTGTTCGGCCATAAGTCGGATCCCCCCAATCTGGTATTTACTGATATATCCTGAAGATAAGCCATCAAAGTTAAATTCCTGAAAAAAATCCATCAGAAGCCAGATGATTAAAATGGCTGGTGGCAAGAGCTTATGCAAACTGATCACACTACCCGAGGGCCCGCACCACAGCTCATCTGCGTTCAAGGTGGAGATCTGATAATACAGCTCATATTAGATCTTCAGAAGCGGCTGGCAGCTGCTGTGAGGCTCTGTACAGAAGTGGCATAAAAGCTTCGACGAACACTACTATAGTAGTAGTAGTAGAATACGCTAGTATGTAGAGTAGAGTGTGTGGAACAAATGGTTGCTGCTTTTCCTGCATCCCATGTGTGTCCTTGTGTCTTCTTTTACTCATCTATTACATGTCCTGACCTCCTAGAAGTCCTGCTCTTCTCTCTGTAATTTTTCCATCTAAAATAATGCCTTCTGATGGAAATGGCTCAAATGGATGCCAAATGTGCATAACTGATGCATAGGATGAATTTTTGTTAAAGGATCCAGCTTTTTTTCTGTTATTCTGACAGTTCAGAAGAACTAAAAATGAAACTAAGCTAAAACCAGCCATGTACCACACATGGATCCAGAGATCTCCACTTCATTGCTCCAGTTGCTCTGCTAGATTCTTATATTACTTTGTACCAGTAGATGTTTGTACAGACAGGTGCAACAAAAATATAATGGATTAATTTTTGAGAGAATAGGATGGCAAAGACCATTTACCAAGATTGACATTGAACTGAATATCCAGTGCCTGATGTATAGATCTGTCCATTGTAAGTACAGGAACACTGCTGCTTGGGAATACAGCCGGTGTTATTGATGTCATCGAAAACGGTTCCTTAAGAGAGAAATAGAAACAACATGATACAGAGAGTCAATATTCTGTACATGTATAGTAATAGGGTTTGATTATCTGGAAGGTGCTTCGGCATGGCGTCTTGAAAATCAATAAGTACATATGGTTTAAAGGGGTTTTGTAGCACCTTATTTAGTCACAACTTGCCTGTGGAAGAAAGGATTCTAATATACTTACCATCTTGTAGTGCGTGGATTATACACTCGAGAATCTGGTCACATGATGCTCCTCTTCTGAAAACTTGCTTCTGCTGATATCATGTCCTTTACCAGGTTTCCAGTATGATCAAAGGAACGGGACGTCACTTTCTTGTTGATGGGACCAGAAGTAGTCCTTTTACTTTTGCATGCACAACCACCTGAATCCACATTGTGAGTGAAAGTGATGTCCCCATCCATCAAGACTGGGATCCTAATATAAGAAGTAACCTTGACGGAAGCAGAATTTCGGAAGAGGAGCATCACATGAAGGGATTCTCAAGTGGCCATTCAACCCAGCCTCAAGATGGTAAGTATATTAGAATCTTTCTTCCACAGGCAATATATGACTAATCGAGGTGGGTTTGTGGGGCCCACTGGTTCCTTGAAAACCCATTTAAGCAGACAGATATGATACATGATAGACAGATACCACAATCAAATCAGATCGTACAAAGAAGGTCCACTCTCCTATTAGCACGAAACTAAAATGTGCCCTTATGTGCAATAATTATGAAATGACTGCATCTCCACTGAACTCTTATCTACTTCGCAGTGACTGATAGGTGGCTATGTATGCATGCAGTGGCCAAGGAAGCACAAAAGAAAATAACTTCTTCTACACTGCTTCTGAAGATCACAGGAGCATCCTGCATTTCTGTAAGTATGATTTCCCCCTTCTTATCTATTCTATGTAGCTGACAACAAGCATAGTAGAAAGTAAGGGCACCCCCCTGCTTGTGAGAGAAATGCATCTAGCGGTGCAGTCAAAAAAGGGAATAATATGGTCTAAATAAAACATTATGGAAGCCCCAAAAAGACCTGTTCTATCACCACTTATGATTGTATAAATATGCACAGCCAATTATGCAAATTTGTTTTGAAAACTCATGAATGCTTTATGAAATCTTTTTCTGGTAAATATTCTGCAGTTACATGAATATCTTTTAATCACATTAATTGTTTTTTCTTGAGACATACCTGCAGGGCAAAAGCATCCATCAATACAGTGGTTGTCACAGACTGATGAGCGGTCAGGGTTGGAACAAGTGTTGGGGCATGGATTTCCACATTCCTTGTATTCAAGATTGAAGTTACATTGAAGTGCTGTAATTGAAAAACATGGTCTTTAAAACATAAGTCCTACAGAAAACCACAGTTCATGTAATTGTATAGCTATCATACAGCTATTTGTGTTGTGTGCAAGTAGCTGCTAGATCATGAAGCAAATCATTTACATATAAAAAATTAAGGCATCTGGGAATTTAGCCGACAAGCCATTGCTTCAGAAACACAAGATGGATCTCCCTGATATGAAATAGTGATTCAGAATTATTTGTCTTGCATGTTAATTATAATTTTTATTTAGCTCATGGTCTTCTCCATCAATATTCAGAAGATAATGTGGGTGAACTCACGGCACAGCTTGGGAGTTCTCCAGTTGTTGGGTTGTCCTCCAGCATGAGCACACTGCCGGGAATATTCAGTAAAGGTGTTACAAAGGCAAAAGCCAGTTGCATTTTGTGCACACCGGCACAAATCCTGTACGCAAACATCAATGTATGATATAGGGTCCACCAGACGGTTGCAGGATGAAAATGCAGAGCTGGTCAAGATCACTTCACAAAGTCTCCTCTGCAAATAAAATAAAAATAATAAATCAAACACTGGTCATTAGCATATATCTTCCTGCACATGCATAGTATCATTAGGGTAAGGGTCCTTTTACATAACCAATTTCAGCCTGGAATGAGCACTGATTGACAATATAACAACTCAACTGATCTTTTTACAGAGGGCCAATGCAAAATGTATGGGAGATGAATGATCATTAGTAGTAGTGAAGTTTGCATTTTGTTGGCAGCGCATCCCCTGTTTTTATCGGAAGATGTGATGCCAACAGAAATTATATGTAGGTCCACATAATATATCAGCCAAAAAACGAGCTGCCATGTTGGCAAAGGCCAATTATCTGGAGCATTCTTATCAACCAATGTAAAATGTCCTTTTTTGGTTAAATTTAGATGGATGGTGGTGCAGCAATCAATGTCTATGACCTGTCATGTCTGACCAGCTAGTGTTTGGTGATGATCTAGCTATTCTAACTTACAGAATCAGTGCAGTTGTTTTGAGGCTGGATGGTTAGGTCCTGACACATTTCGGTAGGTCCATTTAATTTCTGCATGTTTCCATATTGAATTGGGGTCAGTTTAGCATCTAAGTAGAAAAAGAGACCATTTAATGAGTCGATGAGTAGATGATCAAATGCTTGTATAACTCTTCCAGTACTATTATAATGGTGGCTTACTGTTTGAAATAAACTCATTGTAAACAGGAATGCCGTTGAAGTCCCCACAGAGACCACAAGTCTGGTTGTTGAATTTGTTGTCAAGCTCCAACTAATAAAAGAAGAGAAATGATCTGTGAGTGAAACGTAAGGCATCATCACAAACTGGATGAAATAACTAAAACGAAGAATATTCAACACAACATGGGGCCTTTATAAAAGCTGGTGCGAGGGAATCAGAGAGCAGTACATCTAATTCTAGCATTCATTTCTCAAAGGCCTTTAGAAAAATGAACCTAATTATTAGTGGTGGGCAACTACTCCACAATTCCCCTCAACTAGTCTCACTACCAGGCCTGTGTTATGGATCTTCAAATCCATAATATAGCACCCATTGTCTTCTAGGATCCCATCCTGAACCTACGCTTTTATCACAGACAGTTTCATACTTATGCCAGAGGTATTTTCAACTAAATACTATGCATTTTTTCTATAGGAGAACATGGTGCCTCAAGGAGGAGCCATAGGGCTGTGCATGGAGTTCTTGCTGGTTTGCAATTGTCACCTACAGTATCATGGTCAATGTGCACTGCTTTACAACGTGCATGGACACAGAAGCTTATGACTATGCAAAGTGAAGGGGTTGGAGACATATTTTTCAGGCAATGCTCCTAATTAACTCATACCAGTCAAACCAGAGATAACCTTCTGTAGACAGCACTGTTCTACTCTGCACTATAAACCTTGAAATAGTACTGTCTACAGACACTGTATGTCTCTGGTTTGCCTGGTATGAGTTTATTTGCATGATTTTGGAAGTCATGGCCACCCAGGTATTTCTTCAACAGCAGTCACTGCAGGGGAAATGTAATATTACATGGCAACCATTCAGTTTAATGGCCATCCATGTAATATAGGATGTCAAGTTTGCCAGAGAATGAATCACTCCTATGGAGCGACTCTCCATTCTGACTCACAGAGGGAACCCCCCTGATAATTTTCAAAAGCTCTACTAGAGAATATGGATAGATGTTGTCTTCATGAGACAAGTTTAAGTGCACAAGCAATCTATTGTAGCAATTTCCACATGAAATTACCAAAATTGCATCATCCTCATTCCACATGAATCCAAGACCAAGTTTGGCAGTGACTTTGATGTAGATACCACTTCTATCGATCTGGACTCCTGAGAACCCGTAAGGTAGATCCACCCTAGTGATGAAAACACAGACGAACAGTGTTGAGTCAAAAAAATATGAATTTCAATTTTAAAAATGTTTGGAGAATTGATTGAAATGTTATGAAAAGAATCCACTTACTTTTGTCCATTAAATAAAACATTTCCACTGGAAAGTTCAATAGAAATCCCATTAATCTTCATAGTTATGAGGTTGATGGTGGGCATACTTTTTACAACTGAACGTCTGATCTGGATGTTAAACTCCTCAAAATTGCTCTTGCAGTTGGAAGCAAACACATAGTTACAAGTACCAGGATAATAGAAGATGTCTCCATCAAAGGTCTTGAAGTAAGAGTTACCCCAAGTGCTACAGACCTGACTATTGTGAGCAGACACAACACCTGTGAAACAAGATAATCATCATGTTCATAAACATCTTAGAGCTCAAAAAGTCAATGCTCAACTTCTTTTTTAATGATATAATAAAAGAAAACATACTTCTCAGAACCGGGGTTGTTGTTGGAGCAATAAAGGTTAGTTTTGAAGATTGCTCAGCACCTGAATGAGGTAAGAATAAATATCTATAAGGTCGAATGTAATAATGGAGTAAATCTAACGCAGAGTTCCTTCTTAACTAGTTCAACATACAATGACTTCAAGTGTGGTTTTGCTAAGATGAAGCATATTTCTCAATACTGTACTGTATTGAAATTCCTTTTAAAGGGAGCCCATCAGTAGCTTCCTTTTAAAGGGAACTCAACAGGATCTCTGATCACAACCAGCTATCTTTACTACAGTATTTCGGAGAAAAATTAGAAATTAGCCAGTTATGGGAAGAAGAGTCACAGGCGCAGCTGTCTCTCAATATTAGTGTATAGGGGAGAACTGTCAATCAAGCTGATTTGGGTGTGGAAAAGCCAATGGCGAGTCCCTTCTCCCCATTTCTGTCGCAATTCATTTAAGAGTAATTTGTCAAGAGTGGCAGCACTACCCTGTATGACAATTTTTGTGGTACACTTCCAAGTAGTCCCACTGTCCAGACCCAATAACAGTCCATGGGATAAAAGCTAAGGCAGATAACACTGTAAATACTGCAGTGCAAAAACCATTATTGAAGCTCCAAAATACGTAGATACAGTATCTGTCAAAGTTTCGGCCACATGCCCCTTCTCAAGCCATGAAGGTCTGTTTGGGGATATGTGTTACACAAATATCTCTAGGATATACCTGGGCAAAATAATAATAATAATCATCATCATCATCATCATCATCTATTTCCTATATCTTTATAACACCCTATGCAATCTCCCATATTAAATGGTTCAGTCACTGTATATAGTCTAATATGTAGAAACTACATCTCCATATATTCAGCCTTTTCTGGCTCATTGTAGGAGTAGTGGTTACATGATGTAGAATTGGTTTAATGACTTACTCTTATCATAGCTATTCCTCTGATTGTAGTACCATGAGTTGGATGCCTTACTGGAAGCCTTCTGTTTGGAATTATCATTTCTCTTCTCCTGGGAGCCAACAGACAGATTTTCTGTGTGTCCCTCATCTGTGTGAAGAACATCTGATCAGGATACTTGGCAATGTGTTACATGAAAATGACACATTTGCTAATATACTTCCCATAAAAATTATGCTGAGTATTACATGGCAATGTAACAAACATGCAGACGGTTTTCTACTTTTCATATATTGTTTTTTGCTTTGGGTCACAGTGATACATTAGGTGGACATAGGCTTACACTGGTATACATCGGCAACAGGGTAAACCTGGACAAATTGGATAAATGTTCACCTCATGCTAGACCCAAGATTAATAAACCATGGGTGCCAAAAGTCCCCCACCTGAATAAGCAGTATAGCATGTGCACTGCTGCTCTACTGAAACGTTATGGGAGATATCGAAACAGCCAAGTGTAATCTGGTATGTGATGAATGTGTTGCACATTTTATAAGGTTCTCTAAACATTTTTCAAAGGGCAATTCAATATATTCATATAGGTCCGTATGACATGCTTATGAATTTAGCACATCTTTGCCGGCAAAAAAACATTCTATAAATGGGCCCTATGGTATCCGGACCCCGTACACATGTGGTTACTGTCTGAACTGAACTTGCCGATTTCGTCAGGACTGGCAGATTATGAACTGCTATCTCTCTCCTGGCATCATCAAAGGATCGAATGAGTTGAATTTCAAGACCCAAATCTTTTGATCTGCCAGGAGATAAGCTTTCACCAAAGGTGTCTGCCAGTGGCTTTCTCGTTTCTTACTATTATGTGTATGGGGCAGTTGGGTGGAGAGCTACTGAGGATGTATTGTCACCTTAAGAAGTGAGTTACTTGCTAGTTACATTTTTGACACCTCCTAGTCTACCAGTACTGCTCACCGATGATCATATAGAACTGGAGAACTGGAATAACTAAAGGGGCATGTGTGTATGTAAGGAAAAAAGTGTCCCAAGAATAAGACCTAAGACCAGGGGGGTATCTATAGGGAGTGCAGAGGTAGCAGTCGCTACCGGGCCCAGTAGCTTGAGGGGGCCCAAAGGACCCTTGTGCCGCATAAGAAGACACACAAAGCACTGAGAAAAGGGGGGCCCAAGATGAACTCTTGGCACCAGGGCCCATGAGCCTTTAGCTAGGCCCCTGCCTAAGACATTTCTGAATTTAGCATTTCGAAACATTCGCTAAAAAGCTACGGTTTGTTAAAGTTAAAGCCTGTTTCCACTTAAGAGAATGTGTTAATATTCTAGATATTCTCATAAAACCCTTCAATGCTCTATGATAGTATTAATATATCTGCATCCTTGTCCCTGTCTTAATAATCTAACAAGTGGTTGTATAAACCAAATTTACATACCAGAGAAATTCTCATCCAGGTCAATGCTCTGATAATTCTGGCCATAACTGGTATGTACCGTTCATCTGTTAGGAAAGAACACAATAAGTTATTAAAATATAACAAATATATGATTGCACATGATGCTATGGTTAGTATTTCACTTCAGACACAGAAAAATACAATGCCTCACAAAAGGTATCAGATGGCAGCACACAGATACAAACTGTGGGTCGAGGGGCATAAACTACCATAGCGGCAGACCATGCGACTGGTATGGGGCCCAGGGCAAGAGGGGGCCCAGACTTAGTTGGGATTATCTCCTCTTCTACTGGAGGTGAAAACTTGGTCAGGACTCTACCCTCTAAAGGGACACATTTAAGCAAATGAAGCAGTGGAAAAATGGCCTCAAGGGTCATTGAAAAGGGTTTAGGCAGAAACCCTTCTGTCCTGTGTGGGGGGCCTGATTTGATCCTTGCTATGGGGCCCTTACTTCTCTATGTATGCCACTGCTGTGGGTCCATAACGCTAAACCATAGGAACCCCATGTACTGTCATATAGGATCCTTAGACTAACAAAGACATCAGTTAAATGAGTTATCACATTGATTCATGTGAAAATGGAATATCAGACATTGTATAGCACATGGCAATCTCTTTCTAAATCACTTTCTAACAAAGCTAGAACCAGCCCTGGACCTCACATGGATCCAGAGATCTCCGTATTCACTTTTCCTATTGTTCTGCATTAGAGGGCTTTCTGAGACTTTTATACTGATGACCTATCCTCTGGATACGTCCTCAGTATCTCATTGATGGGGGTCCGACACCTCAGACCCCCGCTGATCAGCTGTTTTAGAAGGCGCTGGCTCTCACAGTAGCCAAATATATTCATCCTATGAATGCCAAAAGAGTGTCTCTTTGGTAACAGTTGGGATGGTATATGTCGGCATTCTTTTTTCAGTTCTATCAAATAGCTCAGGCCACTTTCACATTAGCGGCAGCACGGATCCAGCGGTGAAGGTGCCGCCGGATCCGTGCTGCCGCAGGTACACGTGTTACATACACATACACACACACATAGACATACACACAGACATACACACAGACATACTAACATGCTCCCAGCAGCTCCGCACAGCACAGGAGGAGGAGGCCGACGCGCACATAGGAAGATTCCCCTGGAGGGAGAATCTTCCTATGTGCACGCAGTCCTCCTCCTCCTGTGATGTGCGGAGCTGCTAGGAGCATGTAAGTATGTCTTTGTATGTGTATGTCTGTGTGTATGTCTGTCATGTGTGGTGTTGCTGTGGACGTATCCGTCATGAACTCCATTGAAAGTCAATGGAGGACGGATCCGTTTACTATGAGGATAGATCATCAGTTTGAAAAAAACTGCAGAACCCTTTAAGGATTATAATCTCAACCAGAGGCCTGTTGGTTTCGGTTCAGTTCATTGGATTCCTGTGAACCATAGCCTTTTGCCATTAAAGACTTTTGCTTTGAGGCTGGTGAAAATAAATTAAAAAGTCATTTGTAACACTTTTGATAAGCCATGAATATCTATTCAAGTGGGGGGTCCAATACCACCTCCATTCAGCTGTTTTAGAGTAGCTATAGTGCTGAAACTCACTTTCGGATCTACACAACTCTATCCATTGTGTAGCGGATGGAGCCCTAAGTTTGAGGAACCATATACGTGTCTTGGGCAGTTGGACATGGTTATGCAGTTTCTGAGAAGCTGTACTGTACCACACAATATCTGATTACTGACTTTACACAGTCAGTTCTGTGTTTCCAATTTTAGGCACTATTTTGTCCGTACATTTTTTTTTTCGATGTCATTTATAGTCACTGGTAGAATAGGTCATTAATATTAAAATAATTTAGTAAGGGCATAGTAGTGGACTTGTGTAAAGCCACAGTTGAATGGGGACTTTTTTGTCAGGGTGACCACCCTATAGTTAGGTAGGTAGCATGACCTGGGGGTGCAGGTTCACCTCCAGAAAAATATCTGAACATCAATCACTGGTTCAATAACCAAAAATGAACACTGGCTTCAATGGCCTTCCACTAGCTGTAAGTAATTGGGTTGATGTTATTGATGCAAAGTGGCACTGTATTGGTCCGTGGCCATGTTACTTCTACAACTGAATATGGGTTTTATTGCAATGTATAGATGTAGCAGCTGCCAAGAGGTCCGCACGCTATACAATCGGCGTACCGCTAGTTACTGTACAGAGCAAAGCCATTCTAATACATTGTGAAAGTGCCGTATAAATCTTCCTCTTCACCCTTCTATCAATTCTCTATGCAAGGATTTATAATCTCACCAGAGGCCTGTGGTAGACAGCGCCGTTTGGGTTTCAGTCATTGGATTCCTGTGAAGCAGAGCCTTTCGCCATTGAAGGCTTGATGCTGGTGAAAAACAAATGAAATATCATTTGCAATAATTTTGACAAATCGAAACACTGGTAAATAACATCTTCATGTCTACATTTTTTAGAGAATTGTATCAAACATAGCATAAAGATAGAATAACGCAGTGACCATGAAGAAATGACAGGTCCAACCATTACTTTTGAAAAATTAGAATTATCAACTGCTTCGTAAAATTCTCTGTATTATACTGTATACATCATTAAAATCTAATAATAAATGTCTATCTGTCTAATCTATAGGTACAAAATCAGGATGTGAAATTAGGGCTGGGCAAATCCTAGCAGGAAATATGCCTAGAATTCCCAGCTTATTTTTTCTATTGATATTTATTAAAACCTACAACCCTGGTGAGGAACCCCAAATATACTAAGGAGGGATGAGAATCCAACCCTATGACACCTACACCAACTCCATCATCCAACGAATTAATATGCAGCCATGTGTTGAGGAGATGTTTTCTACCCCACAATATCTGGTTATTTACTTTGCATGGTCAGTGGTATGTTTCCATACTTAGGGACTATTGTATCCGTACATTACTTTCTTTCTGTGTACCTTACAGTCATATGTTGAGTAACACAGACAATTCCCTTTCTGTCTGATGCAAGTCCTTCAGAGAACCTGCTAAACTGTACCATGCATATGTTGACTTAAAGCTGAGAACTTCATGGCTGTCACCAGCTATTGTAAACTGGAACTGAGCAGAACGGCAAGTGGAAGGGAATAATTGATGACGTTGCAACAATGTCTCTAGTATAGATATGAATTTATAGATTTTCTTATGGCACATTGGGTAGATGTATCTCATTGGCTCACCTAATTTCTTTTGTGCTTCACCATCTGTTTGATCTGAATAATCTGTTCCTGTGTAATTATAAAATGATAAAATGAACCATCATTGGTTTTGATCCATAAAGGGTCATTGTATTTGATGTTGTGGCAGTGCTGTTGTTTACCACTTGGATACTTGACAATACTTTTCAAATGTTAACATTTACTTTACTGCAGTACATAAAACAAACTGGTTAAATTGTATAAATTGTATTGCCGAAGTTATGGAGAGGCGCCGGATCCATTCTGTAGTGAGCATTAATTACAGCTGGTTCTTCTGCTGCATGGACCCAATCTATGTAAAGGTCCCATTAATCCTATGGATGCCAAAAGAGGGTGCCTTCGATAATAGTTAGGATGGTATATGTCTGTATTCTTTTTCCAGCTCTATGGACTAGCTTAGCTTGCCATGCTATTCAATACAGAGATATACAATATATATTTTCATATTAAGCAACATATTTTTTTTGCATTGGGGATCTATGGGCAATGTATGCCACTGGATGCCTAGGCAGTGTCATATGTCAGAGTCATCTATTGGAAGCATATGGCAGTCAATGCTCCCAATATATACTGCTAATGTACAGATGTAGCAGCTACTAAACAGTCCGAACACTATACAATGAGCACATTGCTATTTACACATTCTATTGCAATGTGAATGTGGTATGTAAATCTTCTTCTTCACCCTTCTGCCAATTCTCTATGCAAGGATTATGATCTCACCAGAGGCCTGTTGGTAGACAGCGCTGTTTCGGTTCAGGTCTTTGGACTCCTGTGAAACAGAGCCTTTCGCCATTGAAGACTTTAGCTTTGAGACTAGTGAAAAATAAATGAAATAACATTTGACACAAATTTGACAAATCTAGACGCTAGTAAATAACATCTTCTATTCAGCTGGCTCTGTGCTACAAATCTTGAGGAGATGTTCTCTACCCCACAATATCCGGATATTGACTTTACATGGTCATTAGTATGCATATGTATGGACTATTGTATCCTTACATTACTTTTTTCTCTGTACCTTACAGTCACATGTTGTGTAATGCGGACAATTTCTTTTCTGTGTGATTCAAATATTTCAGAGAAGCAGCTAAACTGCACTATGTATATATTGACTTAAAGGATATGGACTCCTTTAGGTGCATTTTTTATTATTGCACTGTACTAAAAATTGACCTAAAAATAATTTTCAGTTGGTCTTTATTAAACATATGGAGCCCCTTTCTTTGCACAGATTTTAGATTTTCTAGTAGCTAGCTCTCTGATTTTACTCTTTATAGCTCAAGTCTTATATTACTGATAAGAAGGTGTCTTATATAAGTGTTTATAATCTTTTAGTCATTTAAAGATAAGGCATATTAGATGACCAGCATAAAGTGAAAGTACAATTCACACAGCTAGACAGTTTAACCCTTTGTGGCACAATGACTCAATATTTTTAATAAAGACCAATTTAAAAAATTATTTTTAGCCCAAAATGAGTAAAATGCAGACATAAATAAAATAAAAAAACCAGCAAAAGTGTACATAGCCTTAAAGGAGAGAACTGCATGGCAGTTGCCAGCTATTGTACACTGAAACTTGGCAGAATGGCAAATGGAATGGAATAAATGATGATATTGCAAAGAATATTGATAGGTTAGATGGGCAATTGAGAGTTTTTAACGGCACATTGGGTAGACATATCATCGGCTCACCTAATTTCTTCTGTGGTTGAGCATCTGTTTGATCCAAAGAATCCGATCCTGTGTGATTATAAAATACAATTATTGGCTTTGATCCATAAAGGGTCAATATATTTAATATTGTGGCAGTAATGGTGTTTATTACTTGAGATGAGATGACTTCTCGTATGGTAAAAGAAATTTGTTATCAGAAAATGACCTATTGTTTAAATTTCTTTTTATGTTTAACCTATTTTTTAGAAATTTTTGATTATTCATTATTTTTAATTTTCCGAGCCAATATCTATATTTAAACAAAAAACATATAAATCCTGCAGTTTTCACACTGGCCACTAAGCCTAATAATAGATGCCACTTTGTGGTCTGTACAGATCACTTTACTGCAGTTATCTGCTTATCTGTCATCTAATCTTGCCTTTAGTGATATAACCTCTGTGTATAACCCTCAGTCAACCCTTCTGTCAAATTTCTGTGCAAGTATTGTTATCTCACCAGAGGCCTGTTGGTAGACAGGACTGTTCTGGTTCAGTTCATTGATTCCTGTGAAACAGAGCCTTTCGCCATTGAAGACTTTAGCCTTGATGCTGCTGAAAAATAAATGAAATATCATTTGTAACAATTTTGACAAAACTAGACGCTAGTAAATAATATCTTCTATTCAGTTGGTTCTGTTACATTGTTTGGAGAAATGTCTCAAAAATTACTTTAAAATACAGAAATAAAATTATGGCACTGACCATGCAGGTTCAGCCATTAAAAAACAACAGCTTCAAAAAATTCTCTGAATTATACTGTATTTATCATTAAAATAACATGTGCTATCTATATGTACAAAATCAAATCTAGATGGAGTGAAATCAGGGCTGGGCAAATCCCGGCAGAAAATACGCCTAGAATTTCCAACCTATTTTTCTATTGACTCCAAAAATATACTGATGAGGGGTGGCAATCAAACCCTATGACACCTACACCAACTCCTCCATGCCAATGAATTAATATGCAGACATGTGTTGAGAAGATGTTCTCTGCCCCACAATATCTGGTTATTGACTTTACATGGTCAGTGGTACAGTATGTTTCCATATTTAGGGACTATTGTATCTGTATATTACTTTTTTCCGTGTACCTTACAGTCATATGTTGAGTAATGCGGACAATTTCCTTTCTGTCTGATGCAAGTCTTTCAGAGAACCTGATAAACTGTACTATGTATATATTGACTTAGAGCTGAAGAACTTCATGGAAAATGGAAGGGAATAATTGATACCATTTGCAAGATGTTCTCTCGTTTAGAAATTTAGAGCTTCTAACTGCACATTGGGTAGACATATTTCATTGGCTCACCTAATTTCATTTGTGCTTGTCCATCTGTTTGATCCAAAGAATCTGATCCTGTGTAATTATAAAATAAAATCATTGGTTTTTGATCCATAAAGGGTTCATGTATTTGCTGTTGTGGCAGTAATGGGGTTCACCTCTTGGATACTTGACATTGCTTTTCACATGTTAACATTTACTGCCCAGAGCAAACTGGTTAAATTGTAGAAATGTATGTTAATTGCTAGAAACACTGTACAATACTCTTTATATAGAACTGGTACTGGGCATTGAGGATATGTGACCATATACCATATGGGTTTGAAATATTCGATAAACGTACACTGTCTTAAATGGTTACATGAGCATGCCAGAAAATCAGATTGTCACTAGTGTTTAGCGAATCGAGCTTTGGATCATAGCTCTGAAGTCAATTCACTCAAAACTTTGTTTTAATGCCGGGTGGAGACCCATCTCCATACAGCATTAAAATGTATGTGCTTCGGCGAGTTGAAATTAGTTATCATTAGATATCTCGCAAGGCTTCGGGAGTAACTTCGGCATTCGATTTTTAAACTTGAAAAACATTTAAAAACAGGTACTTGACTGGTTCCTCTGGCTGGTACTTCGGAAATCAAAGCCAACTTTTGATCCAAGTTTTAAGTTCAAAATTCAAATCACGAAGTTATTCCCCGAATTCCCCCGAGACTTCGGTGATAACGAATTTCCCTCGCCAGAGCCAATACATTTTGTCTCCGTACAGCATTCAAATGAAGTTTTGAGCAAATCGACTTCGGATCACCGAAGTCTCATGAGACTTTGGTGAATAACTTTGGCGTTTGATTTTTAAATCTTGAAAACCATTTAAAAACAGGTATCCAAAGTCGACTTTGGTAATAGCTGGTACCTCGGTACTGAAGCCGATTTCGGATTCAAGTTTCGAAATAGTTTTCAAATTCAAAAATAAAATCCAAAAGTTATTTACCGAAGTCGCATGAGACTTTGGTGATAACGAATTTCCCTAACCAGAGCCCATACATTTGAAGCTCCATACAGCTTTCAAACGAAATCTTAAGCGAACTGACTTTGGATCTATGATCTGAAGCTCAATTTGTTCAACACTAATTGTAACCATCAAGAGCACCGGGTTTGTAGGGTCTACTTGGCGTATGTGCGTCGAAAGTTCTCGATAGGTACGCTAAACATATTGATAGAGTCTCATTCACCCTTTCAGCCTCAGTTGGGATGGTATATGTTGGTATACTTTTTTCAGTTTGCTATGCTTTCAATACAGAGATAGATAGCAAAAATGTGTTCTATGCAGCATATATTGTTTTAATATATTGGGGGCTTATGAGAAATTTATGCAACTATATGCCTAGATAGTGACATATATGAGAGAGGAATCCACTGGAGGTATATGTCAGGGAATACCCCCTACCTCCAATGTACAGACATATTGCTATTTACGTAGCACAGCTAGTCTAATACAACTTGAATGAGCGTTGCACCATGTAAATGTTCCTCCTTCAACCCTTTTCTAAATTCTCCACATAAGGGATTATAATCTCACCAGAGGCCTGTTGGTAGACAGCACTGTTTAGGTTCAGTTCATTGGATTCCTGTGAGTCTTTTGCCACTGAAGCCATTTTCTTGGATGCTGGTGAAAATAAATTAAATATTGTTTTTAACAATTTTGACATATGTTGACATTAGTAAATAAGTTTTTCTCTTCTTTACAGTTGGTTTTTATACTATATTTACCATGCGAAAATTGCAGGGCCAGCCATTAAACAATTATGGCCAATACTGGTTGGTAACCCTTGATTACATTCTGTACACTGTACGTATATTACCTGTCCTGCTTACATTTAGTTATTTCGGCAATATTTAACAATATGCGTGTGGTATAGTTGTAATATTTTTCAACTTTTTGGCTTCATTTCTTGATTTTTTTAACTTTGGAATGAAGTGTATGCTTTGAAGTATCTGCCCAAGAGTGGAATGCTATTTCCATCATACCAGGTGGAGAGTAAAATAAAATGATCAAACTGTTCCGAGTACAGTGCTAAGCTCCTGTCTCCTTTTGAGCCTCCAGTCCCTGCTGGACCAGAAGTGT
>ONZH01029336.1:0-45408 GCA_900303285.1 Rhinella marina
CTAGAAGAAATTTTTTTTGTCTCCTGGCTTGGCTGGCTGGCTGGCACTAGTAGTGCAGCTATCGCCATATCTAACTCTGTTTTTTTTTTTTATTGTTCTATCTCAGTGATACAAATCAATTGCACACAGCAGTGTGGAACCATTCTGTGTGTCACAGTTCAACACACTCACTCCAATCCATATATACTGTCCAGGTGACACTGTACATCACAGAATACAACCAAGTCATTTGCTACCAATAACGTATACAGCTTGATCCAGAAAACTCTCTGTGCGACATTTGTCTGGGTGGCAGTCTAAATAGCCACCTTTAACAGGGTGTCAGTCAGTTCTACCATAGTTTCTGCACGTCACGTTCCCAAAAAAACAAAATTTAAAAGAAAATAAGTTTTTCAGTAGTTTTAGCTCAGTGATACAAATCCATTTTACTCAGCTGCGTGTAACCTTTCTGTGTGTCACAGTTCAGCACACTCGCTTCAATCCATATATACTGTCCAGGTCACGCTTTCTGTACGTCAGAGAATACAACCAAGTCATTTGCTACCGATAACATCTACAGCTTGATCCAGAAAACTCTCTGTGCGACATTTGTCTGGGTCGCAGTCTAAATAGCCACCGTTAACAGGGTGTCAGTCAGTTCTACCATAGTTCCTTCACGTCACGTTCCCAAAAAAAACAAAATTTAAAAAAAAAATATAAAAAACAAAATATAAAAAAAAAAAATTTTTCAGTTGTTTTAGCTCAGTGGTACAATTCCATTTTACTCAGCTGCGTGCAACCTTTCTGTGTGTCACAGTTCAGCACACTCGTTCCAATCCGTATAATCTGTCCAGGTGACACTTTCTGTACGTCACTTAATTCTACCGGACTGAACAAGTTTGTGGGTTTCAGTACACCAGGCCCGTGTAATTTTTTTTTTTTTTTTATCATACACCTATATACAAAAAATGTTGAACCCCAGGGCTAAGGGTCGAGGGCGAGAACGTGGGCATGGGCATTCAATTACTGCAGGGGGCAGAGGCCGTGGTCCTGGGCAGGGTAAGACAGTACCTGCTGATGAGGGAGCAGGTGAATTCCGCAGAGCTACACTCCCTAGCTTCATGTCTCAACTTACAGGGACACGTGGTAGAGCACTGTTGAAACCACAACAGTGCGAACAGCTGATCTCGTGGATTGCGGACAATGCTTCAAGTAATTTGTCCACCAGTCAGTCTTCCACGCAGTCCACCCACGTTACCCAAAAGAGCACTCCTATGACTCCTCCACCTCAACCTCCTTCCCCCCAGTCTTCCCCCTCCCAGGAAAATTTGGAATGCAATCCGGCATACTCTCAGGAACTGTTTTCTGGACCCTTCCCAGAGTCACAAACCACTTCTCAGGTTGCTGCTGACCTCGTTCCAAGTTTTCCAACTGTCGCAGTCTGTGGGTGATGATGATGATGATGATGACAATGTTGACTTAGTGGAAGAAGTTTGTAAAGAGGTGTCGGACGATGAGGAAACACGGTTGTCAGACAGTGGTGAAGTTGTTGTTAGGGGAGGAATTCCGAGGGGGGAGCAGACTGAGGAATCGGAGGATGACGAGGTGACTGACCCAAGCTGGGTTGATATGCCGAGTGAAGACAGTGCTTCTGAGGCAGAGGAGAGTGTTGCACCAGAACAGGTTGTAAGAGGCAGTGGTGTGGCCAGAGGGAGAAGCAGGGCCAGAGCTGGTGCATCAGCAGCAACTGTTTCACGTAGTGAAGCTCCCATGGCGAGGCCTAGATGTTCGCAAGTCTGGAGGTTCTTTAAAGAAATTGAGGATGACCGACGGACTGTGGTGTGCAACCTGTGCCACACCAGGATCAGCAGGGGTGCCAACACTACTAGCCTAACCACCACCAGCATGCGCAGGCATATGAGTGCTAAACACCCCACTCAATGGAACCAAGGCCGTTCACCACCTCCTGCGGGTCACACCCCTGCTCCTTCCCCTGTGTCACTCGCTGCCTCTGCTGGTCAACCCCCTGCGTCACTCGCTGCCTCTACTAGTCAACCCCCTGCCCAGGACCCCGGCACGAGCGCATCCCGCCGGAAAACCACACCTTCGCCTCCATGATCCTCCACAGCGTCCACCAACGTGTCCCAGCGCAGCGTTCAGCTGTCTTTACAGCAGACGCTGGAGCGCAAGAGGAAATACAGTTCCACCCACCCACATGCCCAAGCCCTCAACGTCCACATCTCCAAATTACTTAGCCTGGAGATGCTGCCCTATAGGCTGGTAGAGACCGAGGCCTTTCGAAATCTCATGGCGGTGGCTGCCCCTCGGTATTCCGTCCCCAGCCGCCACTATTTTTCCCGATGTGCCGTCCCAGCTCTACACCAGCACATGTCACAGAACATCATCCGTGCCCTGACCAACGCTTTTCTGAGAAGGTCCACCTAACCACGGACACGTGGACAAGTGCAGCCGGGCAGGGACACTACATCTCACTGACGGCACATTGGGTTAATTTGGTGGAGGCTGGGACCGAGAATGACCCTGGGGCCGCTCATGTACTGCCCACACCGAGGATTGCGGGGCCTACCACGGTCACGGTCTCTCAGATGTACTATGCCTCCTCCTCCTCCGAATTACCATCCGTGGGCACGGCGCCTTCAATCGGCAGCTCTAGGCGCAGCAGCAGTGCCGTGGGTAAGCGCCAGCAGGCGGTGCTCAAACTGCTGAGCTTAGGAGACAAAAGGCACACCGCCCAAGAGCTGTTACAGGCCATCATGGCGCAGACCAATGTGTGGCTAGCACCGCTGAACCTCAAGCCAGGCATGGTTGTGTGTGACAACGGGCGTAACCTGGTGGCGGCTCTGCAACTCGGCAGACTGACACATGTGCCATGCCTGGCCCACGTGTTCAATCTAATAGTTCAGCGGTTCCTCAAAACATACCCCAATCTGTCTGATTTGCTCACCAAGGTGCGCCGCATCTGTGCGCATTTCCGCAAGTTGAGCACAGATGCTGCCACTCTCAGGGCAGCGCAGCGCCGCCTACAACTGCCTGCTCACCGACTGTTGTGCGACGTGCCCACAAGATGGAATTCCACATTAAACATGTTATCCAGAGTTTACCAGCAGCACAGAGCGATTGTAGACTGCCAGATGTCATATTCCACCAGAACTGGTAGTCAGGTCTCTCAGATTCCTCAAGTCTACAATGAGGAGTGGACGTGGATGTCTGATATCTGCCAGGTGTTGAGCAACTTTGAGGAGTCAACACTGATGGTCAGCGGCGATGCTGCCATTATCAGCCTCACCATCCCGCTGCTTTGCCTGTTGAAAAACTCACTGCTCAGCATCAAGTCGGATGCTTTGCGCTTGTCACAAGAGACGGTGGAGGAAGATACGTCGCTTGATAGCCAGAGCACCCTCCGGTCTGTTTCTCAGCGCGTATCGGAGGAGGGGGATGAGGATGAGGAGGAAGAGGAGGAGAATGTCGGCGAGACAGTAGAGGGTACCAGTGCTCAGTCCTTAACTCTTGAGCGTGTATGGGCTGAAGAGGAGGAGGAGGAAATGGAGAGTCAGGCCAGTGAGGAGAGGGAATTCTTGCGTGTTGGGACTCTGGCGCACATGGCAGACTTCATGTTAGGCTGCCTATCCCGTGACCCTCGCGTTAGAAGAATTTTTTCAAACACCGATTACTGGGTGTTCACTCTCCTGGACCCACGGTACAAGCAGAACCTTTCCACTCTCATCCCTGCAGAGGAAAGGAGTATGAGAGTGAATAGATATCAACAGGCCCTGGTGCACAAGCTGAAACAATTCTTCCCATCTGACGCAGCTAGCGGCAGAGGGCATGGTTCTGTGGGCCAAGTAGCGGGGGAGAGGAGCCGAGCAGGCAGCTTGTCCAGCACTGGCAGGGGAACTGCTAACACTTTTATGTCACCCCAGCAAAACACTGTCACCTGTCCCCAGTCTAGGCAGAGTAGGGGGGAGCTGTACAGAAAGATGGTGAGGGAGTACCTAGCTGACCATACCAACGTCCTTAGCGATCACTCTGCTCCATACAACTACTGGGTTTCAAAGCTGGACACGTGGCCTGAACTGGCGCTGTACGCCTTGGAGGTGCTGACCTGCCCTGCCGCTAGCGTGCTGTCAGAGTGGGTATTCAGTGCAGCTGGTGGCGTCATCACCGATAAGCGTACACGCCTGTCAACTGACAGCGCTGACAGGCTGACGCTTATTAAAATGAACAAAGCCTGGATTTCACCGGAATTCAAATCTCCTCCGGGGGAAAGCAGCTAAAGATTTAACATAGTAACATAGTTTATAAGGCCGAAAAAAGACATCTGTCCATCCAGTTCGACCTGTTTTCCTACAAGTTGATCCAGAGGAAGGCAAAAAAACCCTGGGCGGTAGAAGCCAATTTTCCTCACTTTAGGGGAAAAAATTCCTTCCCGACTCCAATCAGGCAATCAGAATTACTCCCTGGATCAACAACAACCCATATCTAGTAACTATAACCTGTAATATTATTACCCTCCAGAAATACATCCAGGCCCCTCTTGAACTCTTTTACTGAACTTACCATCACCACCTCCTCGGGCAGAGAGTTCCATAGTCTCACTGCTCTTACCGTAAAGAATCCTCTTCTATTTTTGTTAACAAACCTTCTTTCCTCCAGGCGCAGAGGATGTCCCCTCGTCATGGTTACTGTCCTTGGGATAAAGAGATCATGGGAGAGATCTCTGTACTGACCCCTGATATATTTATACATAGTTATTAGATCTCCCCTCAGTCGTCTTTTTTCTAAAGTGAATAACCCTAATTTTGACAATCTTTCTGGGTACTGTAGTCCACCCATTCCAGCTATGACTTTAGTTGCCCTCCTCTGAACCCTCTCCAGCTCTGCTCTGTCTGCCTTGTTCACAGGAGCCCAGAACTGTACACAGTACTCCATGTGTGGTCTGACTAGTGATTTGTAAAGTGGCAGGACTATGTTCTCATCACGGGCATCTATGCCCCTTTTGATGCAACCCATTATCTTATTGGCCTTGGCAGCAGCTGTCTGACACTGGTTTCTGCAGCTTAGTTTGCTGTTCACTAAAATTCCTAGGTCCTTTTCCATGTCAGAGTTACCCAATGTTTTACCATTTAGTATGTACTGGTGACTTGCATTATTCCTTCCCATATGCATAACCTTACATTTGTCAGTGTTAAACCTCATCTGCCACTTCTCTGCCCAAGCCTCCAGTCTATCCAGATCCATCTGTAGCAGTGTACTGTCCTCTTCTGTGTTAATTACTTTACACAGTTTAGTGTCATCTGCAAAAATTGATATTTTACTGTGCAAGCCTTCTACAAGGTCATTAATAAATATATTGAAGAGCATAGGGCCCAATACTGACCCCTGTGGTACCCCACTAGTTACAGTGACCCAATCTGAGTATGTACCATTAATAACCACCCTCTGTTTTCTATCACTGAGCCATTTACTTACCCACATACAGACATTTTCTCCAAGACCAAGCATTCTCATTTTATATACTAACCTTTTATGTGGTACTGTGTCAAATGCTTTGGAGAAGTCCAGATATACGATATCCATTGATTCCCCGCGGTCAAGTCTAGAACTTACCTCCTCATAGAAACTGATTAAATTGGTTTGACACGACCGATCCCTCATGAAGCCATGCTGATATGGAGTTATTTACTTATTTTCATTGAGGTACTCCAAGATAGCATCTCTTAGAAAACCTTCAAACAGTTTACCCACTACAGATGTTAAACTTACCGGCCTATAGTTCCCGGGCTCTGTTTTTGGACCCTTTTTGAATATTGGCACCACATTTGCTATGCGCCAATCCTGTGGAACACTCCCTGTCAGTATAGAGTCCTTAAATATCAAGTATAAGGGTCTGGTAATGACATTACTTAATTCTCTTAGGATACGTGGGTGTATGCCATCCGGTCCTGGCGATTTGTCTATTTTAATCTTTTTAAGACGCCCCAGTACTTCTTCCTGGGTCAGACAGGACACTTTTAAAGGGGAATTCACTTTTATATTCTGCATTTCATCTGACAGTTTATTTTCCTCAGTGAATACAGTGGAGAAAAAAATATTTAAGAGTTTTGCTTTCTCCTCATCGCTCTCTGCTACTCCCCCCTCACTACTCTGTAAGGGGCCGACACCTTCAGATTTATACTTTTTAGTATTTATATAATTGAAGAACATTTTAGGGTTAGTTTTACTCTCTTTAGCAATTAGTCTTTCAGTCTCTAGTTTAGCTGCCTTTATTTATCTTTTACAAATTCTATTTTTTTCCTTCTAGTTTTTCAATGCTTCCTTGCTCCCCTCCTGTTTTAGTGATTTAAATGCTTTCTTTTTGTCATTTATTGCTTTTTTTACAGTTCTATTTATCCACATTGGTTTTTTCTTGTTTCTTATCATTTTATTCCTATACGGTATGTACCTCTCACTATTAGATATTAGGATGCTTTTAAAAATATCCCATTTTGTGGCTGTATTTTTATTTTTGAGGATTTTGTCCCAGTTAGTTAGACCTATGGCCCCTCTCAGATGGCTAAATTTTGCATTTTTGAAGTTTGGTATTTTTGTTCCTCCCTGAAGAAATGCTTTTTTTAATGACAATTTAAAGGTTATTATTTTATGGTCACTGTTACCCAGGTGTCCCCCAACCTGCACATCTGTTGTTCTGTCAGGTCTATTGGTTAATACTAAGTCCAGTATGGCCGTCCCTCTAGTCGGGTCCTGAACCAGTTGGGAAAGGTAATTGTCTTTGGTTATTGCCAAGAACCTGTTTCCTTTATGAGATATACAGGTTTCAGTTTCCCAGTCTATATCTGGGTAGTTGAAGTCCCCCATAATAACAACCTCATTCTGATTTGCCGCTTCGTCTATTTCATTTAGAAATTGATTTTCTGTGGCCTCTGATATATTAGGTGGTTTATAATAAACTCCTATTAGTATTTTATTATTGTTTTTGGCTCCATTTATTTCTACCCACAGTGACTCCACATCTTCATGTCCCTCACTTATATCTTCCCGGATTGTGGGCTTTAGACAGGACTTTATATAAAGGCAGACCCCTCCCCCTCGCCGGTTTTGACGATGCTTTCTAAAAAGATTGTAACCCTGTACATTACCGGCCAAGTTATAGGTATCATCCAGCCATGTCTCAGTTATTCCCACTATGTCACAGTCCTCCTCACACATCACTAATTCCAGTTCGCCAATTTTATTAGTTAGGCTTCTGGCATTAGTGTACATACTTAAGAGGTCTATGTATATTTTTTACCCCGTTTGTCAATTTACTATTACTTATGAAATGTTACTTATGAATATCCGGGTTTAAATAACTTATGTATCCGATTCCTCTTCTCTACTCCTCCTCCTCCTCCATATCGTCTTTGCCTAACGCTGACCCAAAATACTCCATTTTTTAGAGGTCCAACTGGCACTCTTTTCGCACAATTTTTCAGGAGGGCCCCCTGCAGGCCCTCTATTCAAACAATTTTTCAAGAGGTCCACCTACAGGCCCTCTCTTCAAAAAATTTTTCAGGAGGGCCCCCTACAGGCTCGCTATTCAAACAATTTTTCCAGAGGTCCACCTACAGGCCCTCTCTTCAAACAATTTTTCGGGAGGGCCCCCTACAGGCTCGCTATTCAAACAATTTTTCCAGAGGTCCACCTACAGGCCCTCTATTCAAACAATTTTTCCGGAGGTCCACCTACAGGCCCTCTCTCCAATTCCAGTTTCCAGTTTTATTTGCGCAAACTGCATACATTTTTATTTTTGGGATAGGTGTGAAAAATAATATTACTTGCGAATCTATATTGCCCAACATTGGATACGGTAGCAAGTAGAAGACCAAACACATGCTGCTCACAGGGTTCCGCAAATTCCTGGTCCACCCGCAAATTCCTTGTTCACAATGTCAAGGAGGTAGAGGTTCTGTGGATGAGCAACAAGTCCTTCTGTACTGAAATCGCCAACAAAGTCTCCATCTAAGAAGCTACAGACCATTGTGGAGAGAGCGGCACAGCTCGCCATCAAAGTGAGGAACCCCAACGCCAGACTGCGCAGAGAAGATAACGAATAAATATCTCTGTGGTTATTTTTGCTAAATAAAAGTTAAATAAACCCCCAAAAAAATTCATCTGTTCCTGTGCCTGATCCACCCAAGTTGAATCTGTCCCATCATGAGAAAGTCCCCCCCAAGGAGTCCCCACTGTAACTTGCTTCCCATACACTCAGATGAGGTGGAGGACCATCATAGATCTAAGATACTCAAACAGATTCATTCGCAGGAAGAAGTTTCATATGGAGATGGTTCGGTCAGCTCTAAGTCTATTAGAGCCAGGGAATTTCCTGGTTACAATAGACTTGAAGGATGTGCATCTGCACATCCCCATTCACAGGAAGCACCGCAGGGACAGTTACACCACCTACAGTTTATGGCACTCCCATTCGGGATTTCGTTGGCCCTGTTCACATTTACGAAAGTTATAGCTGCAGTAGTCGCAGGCCTCAGAGAAATGGGGATAACAATAATCCCATACTTGGACGACTGGCTGGTAAAGGGGTCGAGCGTCGAGATTCTCAACTCGCATCTCCAATTTATTCTCAGCGGTAGTGTTGCCGAACCTGCTGTTTGGCCGAGCATGCCTACACTCGGGTCCACTCGGTGTTTGGCCGAACACCGAGTATACTCGAGCGCAATGCTCGAGTCTCTTCCCCGCACTATAATATTGATTTGTACGCTAATGCGTACGAATTTGTACACTAATGTGTACGCATTTTGTACGCCAATGCGTACGCATTTGCATGCTAATGTGTACACATTGTGTGCTAATGCGTACAAATTCAGTTAATTAGCATACTTTTACGAGTGAAAGGAGTAAAAGAGGAGAAGTCGCGATTCTGACCTTTTTCTATTAACCAGACACCCTCCCCTCTTCCAAGCGGGGGGTGCCTGGTTTAGTCCCACTGACTAACATTATGCTCGGGTGCTCGGCCGAGCACTCGAGCAACCCCTAGTGCTAGGCCAGAGCACCCGAGCATACGAGCACAGAGGTGCTCACTCAACACTACTCAGCAGGATTCAGTCCCTAGGCTGGATTGTCAATACAGAGAAATCCAGTCTCAGGCCGGCCCAACAGAAGCAGTTTCTAGGGTTCATTCTGGACACCAAGGCAATGACTGTTTCCCTTCCAATGAAGAGGATGGATGTGCTACGCCAGAATGTTCAGCTGTTGAGACAGACTAGGCCGATTTCCCTTCATCAGATGATGAAGACACTCGGTCTCATGACAGCGGCCAGCCAGGCGATTCCGTGGGCAAATTGGCACACAAGGCAATTACAGTGGGAGATATTACAGAAGTGGGATCGAGACAGCAGTTCTAGATCACATGACGATAGTCTCAAAGGAGACAAGAGACTCCCTGAGTTGGTGGAGGCTTTGAACAATGGCAGGACCCGGTGCAAGAGTTCAGCTTGGGCCCACCTTCCCTCAGTGCTTTGTGTGTCTTCTTATGCAGCACAAGGAACTTTGGGCCCCCTCAGGCTCCTGGGCCCGGTAGCGACTGCTACCTCTGCACCCCCTATAGCTACGCCCCTGTTCAAGAGGTAGTCACCTGAAATGGTATTCCAACAGTCTTGAAGGAGTTCCCAGAGATGCTTAGCACTTGTTGGCCCTTTTGCCTTCACTCTGCGGTCCAGCTCACCCCAAACCATCTCGATTGGGTTCAGGTCTGGTGACTGTGGAGGCCAGGTCATCTGGCGTAACACCCCATCACTCTCCTTCTTGGTAAAATAGCCCTTACACAGCCTGGAGGTGTGTTTGGGGTCATTGTCCTGTTGATAAATAAATGATGGTCCAACTAAACGCAAACCGGATGGAATAGCATGCCGCTACAAGATGCTGTGGTAGCCCTGCTGGTTCAGTATGCCTTCAATTTTGAATAAATCCCCAACAGTGTCACCAGCAAAGCACCCCCACACCATCACACCTCCTCCTCCATGCTTCCTGGTGGGAACCAGGCATGTAGAGTCCATCCGTTCACCTTTTCTGCGTCGCACAAAGACACGGTGGTTGGAATCAAAGATCTCAAATTTGGACTCATCAGACCAAAGCACAGATTTCCACTGGTCTAATGTCCATTCCTTGTGTTCTTTAGCCCAAACAAGTCTCTTCTGCTTGTTGCCTGTCCTTAGCAGTGGTTTCCTATCAGCTATTTTACCATGAAGGCCTGCCGCACACAGTCTCCTCCTAACAGTTGTTGTAGAGATGTGTCTGCTGCTAGAACTCTGTGTGGCATTGACCTGGTTTCTAATCTGAGCTCCTGTTAACCTGCGATTTCTGAGGCTGGTGACTCGGATGAACTTATTTTCCGCAGCAGAGGTGACTCTTGGTCTTCCTTTCGTGGGGCGGTCCTCATGTCAGCCAGTTTCTTTGTAGCGCTTGATGGTTTTTGCAACTGCACTTGGGGAAACTTTCAAAGTTTTCCCAATTTTTCGGACTGACTGACCTTCATTTCTTAAAGTAATGATGGCCACTTGTTTTTCTTTACTTAGCTGCTTTTTTCTTGCCATAATGCAAATTCTAACTGTCTATTCAGTAGGACTATAAGCTGTGTATCCACCTGACTTCTGCCCAACACAACTCATGGTCCCAACCCCATTTATAAGGCAAGAAATCCCACTTATTAAACCTGACAGGGCACACCTGTGAAGTGAAAACCATTTCAGGTGACTACCTCTTGAAGCTCATCAAGAGAATGCCAAGAGTGTGCAAAGCAGTAATCAAAGCAAAAGGTGGCTACTTTGAAGAACCTAGAATATAAGACATATTTACAGTTGTTTCACACTTTTTTGTTAAGTATATAATTCCACATGTGTTAATTCATAGTTTTGATGCCTTCAGTGTGAATCTACAATTTTCATAGTCATGAAAATACAGAAAACTCTTTGAATGAGAAAGTGTGTCCAAACCTTTGGTCTGTACTGTAGATTTTGCTAAATAGTCTTTATTAACCAAAAATTAACCACAGTATAAAAAAACCTCCCCCATTGACCCCTTGTTTACCTTATGTAGCCCTTGGTTACGGCCACCACCGCTCCAATAAGGCAGCGGGCCGCGCTTGCGCAGTAACTGTGTTTTAGTCCCCTGGCCGGCTGCTCATTGGCATCGGGCTCGCACAAGCCGCCGGCTGCCACGCGTGCGCACTGTCTCTTCCTTGCTGCGCTCTCATACAGAGCTGCGCATACTCTGTATGAGATCGCAGACATTGCGGAGGATACAAGGCAGAAGGCAGCAGCGAGAGGGAGCGAGAAGGACCCGCATCTACTGAGGTAAGTATGGAAAAAAACAACTCTCCACTATATCCACCAACGATTTATTGCATGAAAAAGGAGTTTAGTTATGAGTTATATGATTTATGATAATTATATTATCATAAATCATATAACTATGAATCATATAACTATGAAAGTGGCTAACTTGGGGACATTATGTATTGGTTCATATAACTATGAAAGTGGCTAACTTGGGGACATTATGTATTGGTTCATATAACTATGAAAGTCGCTAACTTGGGGACATTATGTAGTGGTTGGGGCGATGGACAACATCAAACGGAGTGACTCTGGGGGAAGACATTATAGAGAGACACAGAGGAGCACATATTGTTTTAGGAGGGGCACTGTTTTTTTTATTATTGAATTAAATTACACTGGGGGTAGAAAATTGTGGTGTGAAGGGACACTGGGTGGGGTGGGGGACATTATTCTGTGGAAGGAGGGTGAATGGATGACACAATGAAATGGAGTGACTTGGGGGGATATACAATGGAGAGACTCTTTTCTCTCTGAGTGACAATTCTCCAGCAGGAGGGGAATGGGCTTTCCATACACTGCAGGCTGCCAGACTGATACTATTCACATGCACAAGGACGGAGTTCTCAGTGTGATGTCATAAAGAGGCGTGGCAGCCCTTCACTCAAACTGCCTAAGCCCGCCCAGCTTTAGAAGCAGGAAACCAGGAAGTGAACTGCTGGTAAGGTTGAAATAGCAAGATGAGAATACCCCTTTAATGGGCACTCGGGACAATGCAAAATTACCACTGTTTTGCTCCCTATTCAGGGGGGACAACCCCTGGGCGCTGGATGCCCTCTCAGTCACTTGGGACTTCACGCTGGACTACATCTTTCCGCCCATCCCTATGATCCCAAAGGTCTTGCAGAAGATCAAATGGGACCAAGTCTTCTAATCTGCCTGTACTGGCCCAAGAGGCCATGGTTTTCCCCACTGATGGTGATGAGCAGGAACACCTTCTGGAAACTCCCACAGACCCCACACCTGGTGACTCAGGGCAACAGATGTTGTCCACATTTACGCCAGCTACAACTGACAGCCTGTATGTTTACTGCCCCCTTTTAGCTGAACAGGGCTTGTCTGACGCAGTAGTGAAGACCCTGCTACAATCCAGAGCACACACTACAAATAAGATGTACCTAAGAATCAAGAAGGTGCGGAAAGAACGGAGTGGTGTCTCAATCTCCTACAATCCAGGACATCCTAAATTTCCTGCAGCAGGGCTTCGATAAAGGTTTAAAGCCTGGCATGATTAAGGTCCATATATTGGCGTTGTCAGCGGCGTTCGGGAAAAGATTGTCCCAGGAACCTTTGATACAGAGGTTTGTCAAGGCTGTGAGAAGAATTAGACCGCAGGTCATTGATCCAATCCCAAAATGGGACCTTTGTGTGGTTCTGGACCAGCTATGCAATGCTCGATTTGAACCTCTTCGGGAGATGGATATTAAGTTTTTGTCCATCAAGGTCTGTTTTTTAGTGGCAATCACTTCAGCCAAGCGGGTGAGTGAATTACAGGCCCTGGCATGTACAGAGCCCTACACGATCTTTCTTCAAGACAGAGTGTTGCTGACTACTTTACCATCTTTTCAACCAAAGGTTCCATCATTTACTAATCTCAATCTGCAGATTGAGTTGCCAATTTTATTCCCAGATCCATCTTCAGAGGAGGAGTACAGACTTCACTCCCTGGATGTTGGCAGAACCCTACAAATATATGTCCAGAGAACTAGAGAGTTTAGGAGGACGGACCACCGGTTTGTATCACATTCATGGAAGAAGAAAGGGGAAGAACTTACAAAGGCCTCAATATCCAGATGGATAAGAGAGGCTATCACCATCTGTTATGAACAGAATGGCATGGAAGCACCCAAGCTGATTAAGGCGCATTCAACTCGTGCTATGGCCACGTCATGGGCAGAGAAGAAATCTGTCCCCATAGACCAGATCTGTAAAACAGCGTCATGGAGCTCATCCAATACGTTTGTGAAACACTACAGACTGGATATGAGACAAGAGGGAGAAACGGCTTTTGGCAGAGATCGGTAATAGAGTTTGCGGTGTAATGGAGAGCCCTCCCTGTAGGATTAATTGCTAAATCACCGTGGGTGCTGCTGCTGTAGGACGACAAGGAAAGTGTAATTTTTCTTACCGTAAATTCTCTTTCCTTTAGTCTTTAGCAGCAGCACCTACTTACCGACCCAATAAAATGATTGTTGAAACAGACCTTGAGTGGTTTTTTTTCGTATGACTGGAAGTTCAGTTAAAATTACACAATAGGAGGGTCTAGATTAGATGGTTTATAGGATCTGCATTTAATTAATTAATTGACATCTCCTGTCCTATAATTTCAGGAGGATTAGAAATCCCCGTGGGTGCCGCTGCTTTGGACTAAAGGAAAGAGAATTTACGGTAAGAAAAATTACACTTTATGTGAGCTGCATCAGGCCCTTTGAAAACACAAATTAGGAAACATATCATGGACATGCCAATCTAGTGAATGTACCCATGCTGTCAAACTGCCATGCTGGAAACACATCAATTTTCTTATTTATGGGGATAGATAAAGGGGGAAATTTATCATTTAGGAGAATTGACAATTGAAGTCAGTTTTGCTTCAGTCTGTGTTGGAGTACTTTGTGCCACTTTATCACATGTCACAGGTTGTTTGATAAATTTGGCTTCTCCTTTAACTGAACACTTATGTCTAGAGAAGCTCCTCCACTTTTCCTACTCCATCCTCCTGGAGTGAGACTGCGACTTATTTACGACTTTTAAAAAAAGTATCAATGATAAATCTGGAGTGACGCTCATTAACATAGCTAACCACACCCACTTCCCCCCCATATTACAAAACTGGAGTAAGTGGTGTACACATGCAAAAAGTGGCAAAATTTTGCGTGAGTGTAAAATATCGCAAATTTTTGCGCAATCATATAAATTTTGCGCAAGCAGTGCAAAAAAAAGTCACAACAGCCCTATTTTGCTACTTTTTGATGCCAGAATTCTGGAGTGAAGGTATGATAAATCAGGGAAGCAACCTTTTATAGGAAACTCCTTAATAGAGATGAGCGAGTAGTATTCGACAGAGCCGGTATTCGATCGAATACTACATTATTCGTCATACTCGATTTCGATCGAGTATAACGGCGATGACGCACTTAAAATTCGTTTCCCCTCCCACCTTCCCTGGCGCTTTTTTTACACCAATCACTATGCAGGGGGGGTATGACAGGTCCTCGGAGCACACTGGCATCGCGAGAACGGCGTCTACATGCATTGGCTGGAAAAACCATGTGAACTCGAATCATAAAAACTCAGCTCTTCCTGCTCGTTCGCATATGCTGCATGAACGTAGTCAGGGACAGAGGCCCGAGCAGGGAGAGACAGGCTTTAGCTGTATGAAAGTCAGGCAGGACCCCAAAAGTATATAACAGAAGCTCAGAATATCGCATTTACCACCATATATACCGGCTACCAGCGGACAGGAGAGTGATTGACAGCCCTTATCAGGGCTACTATACTGCACGGTATATAGCTGATTCTAACTATATACACTCTGCACAGAACGGCTGCTTTATTGAGGGATAGCTGCTGGAGTAGGGACAGAGAGAGGCATTAGTGGTGTATTAGCACATATATACAAAACTATATTTGGCACTACTGTTGTGCGTTCTGTGTGCCAACAAAACCCTGTTATATACCTGGTGTGTATACGCACCATTTGACCTTCTAGCAGTATACGGCTGTATAGCCAAGTGTTCTCCTAAAAAATAAAGTATATTTGGCACCACTGTTGTGCGTTCTGTGTGCCAGCAAAACCCTGTTAATATACCTGGTGCGTATAGGCATCTATTGACCTTCTGGCAGTATACGGCTGTATAGCCAAGTGTTCTCCTAAAAAATAAAGTATATTTGGCACCACTGTTGTGCGTTCTGTGTGCCAGCAAAACCCTGTTAATATACCTGGTGCGTATAGGCATCTATTGACCTTCTGGCAGTATACGGCTGTATAGCCAAGTGTTCTCCTAAAAAAATATATATTTTGCAGAACGCGTGGCAAAAAAAAGTTAAACGCCTGAAATGCGGAGGGCTAGCGCAAAGGGACGAGGACGGGGGCGCGGAAATGCTGGTGGGGGCACAAACCGCGTTGAAGCCAGTGGGGATACAATGCGTGCTGGTGAGGGGCAGCCAGCATTCCGCTCATCCAGCATCCCTGCCTTTATGGGACAGTTAAGCGGGGGGCGGTTTACACCGCTGTTGAGGCCTGAGCAGCGTGAACAGGTGGTGCAATGGATAGCCGATAACGCTTCCACTCACTTGTCCACCACCCAGTCATCCACACAGTCTCACTCTGACCCACCTTCCTCCCAACCTGGCCAACAGAGTCATCCCACCCTTGACCCCTCCCAGGAGCTCTTTTCGGGTCCTTTTCCAGATGTGCTGCAAGAATCCCAGGAGCTACCAGAGGAATTTGTTTGTAGTGATGCCCAAACACTTGAGTATTCGCCATCTCCTGCTGATGTGGACCCTGAACCAGCATCTGTTATCATGAGCGATGATGATGAGATGCAGTTGCCATCAAGGGAGGCTGTTGGAATATCCAGTGGGCAGGAGGAGGAGCAGAGTGAGGAAGTGGAAGAGGAGGTGGTGGACGACGAAATGACCGACCCCACTTGGCCAGGGGTGATGTCCAGCAGGGAAAGCAGTGAAGATGTGGTGGTCTGCGCATCACCGAAAAAGGCAGCAAGAGGCAGAGGGATGTCCAGAGGCAGAGGACAGTCCAGACAGAGAAGGCAGGCCATAGCCAGCAGGGCCGAAGCTCTTCCTGGCAGCAGGCAGTCGCGCGAAGCTCCCCCATCGAGGCCTCGTACTTCTGTGGTGTGGAGATTTTTTAATGTTTGCGCGGAAGACAAACTGAGCACGGTTTGCGTACTCTGCCACTCAAAACTGAGTAGGGGCTCTGAGAAGAGCAATCTGACCACCTCAGGCATGCAGCGTCACTTGGAAGTCAAGCACTGGGCTGAGTGGGAGAGAGCAAACGCAATACAACCTGCGCCCGGTCTTGCTGCCACTGCCTCTTCCCCTTTGTTGTGTGCTGCCACTGCGGTCCAGACCTCCAGCCAGGACACCTCCACATCTGCCTCTGCCTCGGCTACTTTGGGGCCTTCTCCTTCAGCCTCCCCTTCCCCCGCATCTTCGCCTGCACCTTCATACTCCTCGTCCCATCAACTGTCCATCTCGCAGGTGTTCGACCGCAGGCGGAAGTACGCCTCAAGTCACCCCCAAGCCCAAGCCTTAAACTGCCACACTCCAAACTGCTGGCCCTGGAGATGTTTCCGTTTAGGCTTGTGGAGACGCAGGCCTTCCGCGACCTGATGGCGGCTGCCGCACCTCGCTATTCCGTCCCTAGCCGCCACTACTTTTCCCGGTGTGCCGTCCCCGCCCTGCACCAGCACGTGTCGCGTAACATCAGGCGGGCCCTGAGTTACGCAGTCAGCGCAAATGTCCACTTGACCACCGACTCGTGGACAAGCGCTTGCGGCCAGGGATGCTACATCTCTTTGACGGCACAGTGGGTGAATGTTGTGGAAGCGGAGACGGGGTCGCAAACAGAGACGGCCTACCTACCACCCCCGCCCAAGATTGCCAGCACGGGTTCTGATAAACCCCTCTCCTCTTCCTCCTCCTTCTCCTCCTCCTCCTCTGCCTTAACATTGCCCTCAGCTGCTAGCTGGAAGCGTTGCAGCACTGGCGCGGGGAGACGTCAGCAGGCGGTGCTTAAGCTCATCAGCTTGGGCGACAGGAAGCACAGCGCCCCAGAGGTGAGGGACGCCATATTGCAGCAGACGGAGATGTGGCTGTCGCCGCTGCAGCTAGGACCAGGCATGGTCGTGTGCGATAACGGCCGTAACCTGGTGGCGGCTCTGGAGCTTGCCGAACTCAATCACGTACCATGCCTGGACCACGTTTTTAATTTGGTAGTCCAAAAATTTTTAAAGACTTACCCCAACCTGGCAGAGCTACTGGTGAAAGTTCGGCGCTTGTGCGCTCACTTTCGGAAGTCAACTGTAGCTGCTGCTAGCTTAAAAAAACTCCAGCAATGCCTCCATTTGCCTGAACATCGGCTGTTGTGCGACCTGCCCACTCGCTGGAATTCCACCTATTCCATGTTGGCCAGGGTGTGTGAGCAGCAGAGAGCATTGATGGAGTACCAGATGATGAATCCACGTGTGCCTCCAACTCAGCTCCCTCAGTTTGCCAACCACGAGTGGCCATGGATGGCAGACATATGCGATGTATTGCGTATCTTTGAGGAGTCCACCAAGAAGGTCAGCAGCGAGGACGCTATAGTGAGCCTAACCATCCCGCTCCTATGCGTCCTTAAAGAATCGCTCATCGCAATAAGGGAGAACGCATTGCACGCAGAGGAGACGGGGGTAGGAGGAGACGCAACGGAGCTAGACAGTCAGACCACACTTTTGTCTGCTTCTACGGTGGCAGTTGCAGGAGGAGGAGGAGGACGACATGGAGGTGGCTGTGGAAGAGGAGGAGGATGCTGGAGGCGAGGGTAGCAGTCAGGCTGTGTGCGTCTCATTGGTTCAGCGCGGATGGGGCGGAGAGGAGGCGGAAGAGGAGGAAATGGCAAATGATCCTTCTGGTGGGGGCAGTGACGTCATGCCTATTCAGAGTCTGGCACACATGGCTGACTTCATGCTGGGCTGCTTTTCCCGGGACACACGTGTTGTCCGGATATTGGAGAACAAACTATACTGGGTCTTCGCACTCCTGGACCCCCGGTATAAAGATAACTTCTCCTCTTTTATTCCGGTAGAGGACGAATCGATTGCTGGAATACCAGAGGGAACTCGTGCAGAACATGATGGAGATTTTCCCACCCACCATCGCTGGCGGCAGAGAGGACAGTGTCTCCCGGAGTCTGACAACATCGATCAGGCCCACAGCCACCAGGGGAACACTCTCCAAGGTGTGGGACACGTTCATGGCACCCCCTCGTGCAACTTCCATCACTGCGGGGCCCACTATCAGCAGGAGGGACAAGTATCGGCGGATGTTGCGGGAGTACCTGGCAGACCGTACCCCTGTCCTCCCCGATCCCTCGGCGCCCTACACTTACTGGGTCTCCAAGTTGGACACGTGACTGGAACTGTCTCTGTACGCCTTGGAGGTGCTTGCCTGCCCTGCCGCCAGCGTGCTATCAGAAAGGGTGTTCAGCGCAGCCAGGGTCAACCGACAGTGCCGACAGGCTGACGCTAATCAAAATGAACAGCAAGTGGATTGACCCGGACTTTGCTTCTCCAACAGTGGAAAGCAGCCAAAAGTGAAGTGCCATCTGTATGAAGTGCCATTTCCTCCTCCTCCTCCTCCTTAACAGCCGTAGAATTGCTCCATTAAAAAAAAAAAAGAAAAAATTATTATGGCTCAGCTCTTGGGCCTCCACACAATTTTTAAGAGGTCTCAGCTCTTGGGCCTTAAAACAATTTTTAAGAGGTCTCAGCTCTTGGGCCTTAATACAATTTTTAAGAGGTCTCAGCTCTTGGGCCTCCACACAATTTTTAAGAGGTCTCAGCTCTTGGGCCTTAAAACAATTTTTAAGAGGTCTCAGCTCTTGGGCCTTAATACAGTTTTTAAGAGGTCTCAGCTCTTGGGCCTCCACACAATTTTTAAGAGGTCTCAGCTCTTGGGCCTCCACACAATTTTTAAGAGGTCTCAGCTCTTGGGCCTTAAAACAATTTTTAAAGGTCTCAGCTCTTGGGCCTTAATACAATTTTTAAGAGGTCTCAGCTCTTGGGCCTCCACACAATTTTTAAGAGGTCTCACCTCTTGGGCCTTAATACAATTTTTAAGAGGTCTCACCTCTTGGGCCTCCACACAATTTTTAAGAGGTCTCAGCTCTTGGGCCTTAAAACAATTTTTAAGAGGTCTCAGCTCTTGGGCCTCCACACAATTTTTAAGAGGTCTCAGCTCTTGGGCCTTAAAACAATTTTTAAAGGTCTCAGCTCTTGGGCCTTAATACAATTTTTAAGAGGTCTCAGCTCTTGGGCCTCCACACAATTTTTAAGAGGTCTCAGCTCTTGGGCCTCCACACAATTTTTAAGAGGTCTCAGCTCTTGGGCCTCCACACAATTTTTAAGAGGTCTCACCTCTTGGGCCTCCACATAATTTTTTCAAGGTCTCACCTCAAGCTAACTTTGCACACTCATTAAAATATCTTCACAACAAGGACCTAAGAGCCCTCGATGGGAGAGCTTTGTGTGGGGGCCTGTTATAGGGAAGAGATGTGGCCCTGCGGGCTCTAGCCTGCCTTCTCCATAAGCCTCTGGCCACCCCACGGCCTCTTCCTGCCTTTTGCGGTCCTACCATCCCTCAACATCCCCACTGCTTTACCTGCTAGACATGACACTGGGCCAGGTCGGGTCACTGACATCTCAAGCGCCAACAATTTGGGCATTTTAAGGCTTCTGCATGTGTTTGAGTTGTTTTTACATTTTAAAGAAGACATGTCTGACCACATCTCACACAATGACAATTAGGGGTGGGGTCTATTTGCAACGTGATTTTAAGGGGTGCAGAATTTTTTCTTTTTTGTACAGTTTGGCTTGGGGTCCATGGCAATGTAGAGGAAAGAAGGTTTCCTTGTATTGTCTCACTTTACATAGAAGTTATATTGTGTTTGGAGTGTATTGTTGAGAGGCTATGATAGTGGCGTAATAGTGCGACTTGGGCGCGTTATATGCACCCAGACATGCTTCCCCTGCTGTCCCAGTTGCATTCCAGCAGTGTTGGCATCATTTTCTGAGGTTTCAGGGTGGACTTGGTGACCTCCAAGTGGTCGAATTGAGATTTCCAAGTGGCGAGCATTTTTTTCCCATAGACTATAATGGGATTCGATAGTCGGTCGAATAGTCGAATAACGCGGTCTATTCGAATCGAAATTCGAACTTTCGAATATTTCACTACTCGCTCATCTCTACTCCTTAACAGAGAATTCTTTTGAATCTTTGTTTTGTGTATCATACAACCTGGGGTATGAATTCTTACTGTTATTAGTCATAGGTGGTAGTATCACAGTGACAATCCAATTGTGTTGCCACGCACCAGGACACGGTGCCTTCGTACCCACGCATTGACAAAGTAATATAGATAAAGGGTAGACCATTATAATATACCTCAATGTAGAGTAATGATTGACACCGATGGAGGAGAAGTACTAGGCAGGTGGTATATTATAGTCATCCTACTGGATATTCAAATAAGACAGCCAAACAGTAGCTGCTCATTGAGGCCCAAGGGATGGCTAGTTTTCAATGTGAAAATCCACCAACTCTCATGTTGTAAAACCCTCTTGTCCCAATCTCCTCTCCTGAGGGTAAGGGGGACTGACTCAATACCCATAAAGATGAGATGTCACCATATGTTGGGCTAGGGGGGTATCCTTCCGATGTTTTATATCATTAAGGTGCTCCCCCACTCTTCTACGCAATTCTCTGGTGGTTTTACCTATGTACTCCAACCCACAGACACAAGTGGACTTGTAGGTAACACCTTTAGTCTGGCAGTTTATAAAATCCCTAATCATATAGGATTTGCCTGTGTTGTTACCCCTGAATGAGCGACCACTAACAATATGTGGGCAGGCAACACAGCCACTACAACGATAGCAGCCCACAATCCTCTGTGGCAACCAACTCGGTCTCTCAGGTTCTTCGCTGTAGTGGCTGTGTACCAAAAGATCCCTTAGGCTCCGCCCTCTACAGAATGTGATCTGTGGTGTGTCAGTGATCACATTACCAATGTCAGGATCCAATTGAAGTGTACCCCAATGTCTTTGTAATATCTGACGAACCTGACCTGCTGCCTCATCAAAAGTTGCGATCAGGCGAATGATGGTATTTGTGTCTGATTGGTGTTTAGGGTACAGAAGTTCATTACGATTAGTTTTCAATGCTCTATGGTATGCTTCCCTAAGGACAATATCTGGGTAACCCCTATCAAGGAACCTCTGTCTAAGATCCCTCGCCTGTTCACTAAAATCTGAGGGAGTGGAACAGTTCCTTCTTATCCTCAGATATTGTCCAATAGGGATTCCTCGCTTCAGGGGACGTGGATGATAACTGTCCCACTTGAGTAAGGAATTTGTCGAAGTAGGTTTACGATAAGTACTGGTGACAATTTCACCTCCACATCCTCTACTGATTAAAATGTCAAGGAAGGGAAGAGACCTCCTGTCAATCTCAAAAGTGAACCTCTAGTTCAGGTCATTGTAATTCAGAGATTCCACTAATTCCTTGAATTGGTCCTTTCCCCCCTCCATATAATGAAGATGTCGTCGATATAACGACACCACATAACAACACCTCCAATACATGGAAGGGGGGTATTGCTAAATACACAGTTTCTCTCCCACCAGCCCAGGAACAAATTTGCATAAGATGGGGCACAAGAACTCCCCATTGCGGTGCCCCTGAGCTGGTGGAAGAAAACACAATCGAAAAGAAAGTAATTCCTAGTTAGAACAAACTCCAACATTTTAACAACCAGGAAATTATGAGCCTTGAATTGACATCCTCTAGAATCCAAAAATGCTGACACTGCCTTACAGCCATGAGAATGCGGAATGGAGGAGTAGAGGGCCTCCACATCTATGGAGGCCAACCACATATCGTCCTCCAACACTACCCCTTCAAGGCGACATAATAAATCCCCCATATCTCTGACATAAGAGGGTAATGTCTTAACAAACGGTGCCAAGATAACATCGATGTAGACACCTAGATTCTGTGTCAGGCTGTTCAGCCCTGCAACAATGGGGCGTCCTTTAAGAGGGGTCACCCCCTTGTGCACTTTCGGGAGACTATAAAAAGTGGCCACAGTGGGACACTTAGAATATAGGTGTCACGTACCGTGTGGTTATCGTGACACATGTTTCATGTTGCTCATGTTTGTGCCCTGGTATTCCGGATTTGGTTGTATGCTGGTTGCCAGGGGCAACGTGTAAATTGGTGGTGTCTCGGTTGTTTTCCGTGACACGGCTTCCATGTCGCTCATGTTTGTGTCCTGGCATTCTGGCTGCGGTAGTAGGCCGTGGTTGCCAGGGGCAACGTGTAGTTTTGGTTGCTGGTATGTTCCCTGATTGCATACTTCCCTCCTTCCCTGTCTGGTTCTCATGGGGTTAACATATTGACCTGGGAGTGGTCACTAGGTGCTTTTATTCTGTTGTTGCTAGCCTGGTGGGTTAGTTGTGCTCCAGCCTCCGTTGGTGCTGGAGCTATGCACCTTTCCTGGGATTCCATCTGCCCAGTCCTTGTGGCCACTTAATATGTCATCGAGGTCTTCCCGAGGTCCTCTCATCCCCTTCCCTTATTCCTGTTATGTGGTTTATGTACGGTGGGTGTTTGGTCTGTGACTGCCATGTGTCTTCTGACATGGAGTCCAGACATTCCCTGTATGTATGTGCCTTCGGTGAGAGGGCTCCAGGGTTCCCCGGAGGGGGAACAGCGATACTGTGAGTTGTTGCCGGTGAGCTGGCTTCCTGGGTTTGTTGTGTGTACTGAGTCCTGTTAGGTGTTCGGGTTCCAGTACATGTGCCTGGGCTGCAGTCTTTGGTGTATGGACTGCTGGTGCTTCTATCAGCAATATCAGCAGGTAAGTTGCCAGGTGCACCGGGACCATCCTGGAGGTGCAGCCAGTGAGTTCTGGATAAGTGCATCCCTACCATCTGGGGCTCTGTGAAGAACGGGGCTCACTGGGTTTCTGCCCTCTGGGTTTGGTTTCTGGTGTTTCCGGTGCACTTGGTTCAGTGGTTTTCCTTGCCACTGGCTTCTTGCCTGCTGATCAGTTTTCATCTCACTGTAGTGTATCGGTGTATGCTCGGTGTGGAGTTTCCCCTCCCACACCGCGTCGTGACAATAGGAAACCACATTCCTCTTTCGAGATCATATCAGTATCTTTGGCATCCTGCAAGATGTCCACTAGCTCCTTCTGATATTCTACTGTGGGATCTTTGGGCAATTTCCCATAGGTACTCCTATCCCTCAACAATTCCAGACACATCTTTTTATATTGAGAGGTATCTAAAATAACTAGATTACCTCCTTTATCAGATGGTTTAATCGTAATTTTTTTCTCTTTCTGAAGATTTAACAGTGCCTGGTGTTGGGCCTTAGAACAGTTGAAGGAATGTGTACCCATGATAATGCCCTCTAGGTCTCTACATACTTGGTTCACAAAGACATCAATGCAGGAGGGATCCCCCATTGGTGGCATGGTGGTACTTCTATTTTTTAAGGTAGTAAATGGTCCCTGGCCAATAGCGGGAGTAGAATCTGCCAATGAATATAATAGCCTAACGTCCTGTAAAATATCTTGGGGTGCGCCAAGCTCTTTGCTCTCCCTCTTGTTAACAAGACAGAAATGTTTGTGCCAATGTAATTTCCTTGCAAAAAGATGAATATCCTTTACCTAATTAAATAGGTTAAATGTTGTTGTAGGTACAAATGACAGGCCCTTACTAAGCAGCGAGATTATAGGTGGTAGTATCACAAAACTATCAATTCCTGTTTGCAAAGGAATTTTCCATGTTGAACAAACGTGTTGTACAGTATATTAGTAGTGATGTTATTATTTTACGTCACATTGACATTCTGTATTTATTATTGGATTCATGCCAGTGTCACATGACTTGTCAAGTCATTTGCAGTGGTGGGTGTCACCCTGGTCATCTGACCGATAGCCTGGTTTTAAATTGATTTGCAGTATAGCTATATGGCAGCTGTGATGCATAACCTGAAATGCAACCTGTTAAGCATCTAAAATGCATAACCAATTGTAGTGCATTGAACTTCATGTTGTATGATTTTAAATATTAGAATAAGGAAGAAATAGATCTCTCCACTGTGCTGCATTTTTTGGATGTTGCAGTAAGGGTCCATTCACACGAACGTATATATATGCGGGTCCGCATTATTGCAGACCCGCAAATATACGGGGGCCGCCCGGCATGTGTTCCGCAGCGCTCCGTGCGCACAGACAAGTATAGGACATGCTTCAAAAGGCTCCTGGCCCCATAGAGGTGAATGGGGCCGCATCTATTCCCGCATTTTTGCGGATAGATACGGCCCCATTCATACGGTCGTGTGAATGGGGCCTAAGACTGATATACATACTCAGTTATGTCCAAAGGACCATTTGCAATGCTATTATTTCTTAGGTGATTTTATAGGCATGCATAGAAGCAATTAATGGAACTCATACAGTATACTAAAATAGTTTCAGAGAGGCAATGACCATAGTAACAAAGTGCATTCATTTTTTTATGGTGGAAGTTACTTTATTGTAGTAGTATTGCACTTGGAGACAGTTTTAACATAGTAACAATGGGGGTTATTTATTAAACAAAAATAAGCGGTAAAAATAATTGCGGTGCAAAGGTCTTCTCATGCTCATGCCAGGTCTGAAAAAGTGGTTATGGTGTGGGCGGGGAAGAGGACAAGCATATGCAAAATGCAATGATTTCTAAAAAAAAAAAAAAAAAAAAAGAAAAGGAAAAAATATGTACATACCAGAGGGATCATATCCAGCAAGAGCCATTAGGGCACATGAAAGTGCAAAGCAGAAGCTGTGGTAAATAAGAGAATAGTCAGATAAAATGCACTCTCACTTTTCTGCATTAACCCCTGTTTTATCTGTAAGCTCTACTTGGGCTCCTTTCACACGAGCGAGTTTCCCAAGCGGGTGCAATGTGTGACATGAACGCATAGCACCCGCACTGAATCCTGACCCATTCATTTCAATGTGTCTGTGTACATGAGCGTTTTTTTTTTTTTTTCAACCATCAGTTCTACATTGCATGAAAAACGCAGCATGTTCTATATTCTGCGTTTTTCATGAGGCCTTGGCCCCATACAAGTGAATGGGGCTTCAGTGAAAAACGCATTGCATCCTGAAGCAAGTGTGGATGCAGTGCGTTTTTCACTGTTGGTTTCTAAGAGATGTTTGTAAACCTTCAGTTTTTTATCACGCACATGGAAAATGCATCAAAAAGCACAGCAGCCATGTGGAAAAAAACTGAACAACTGAAAACAATCACAGACAAAACTGACTGAACTTGCTTGCAAAATGGTGAGAGTTTCCCTGAACGCACCCTGAGCCAATCCGTATCGTTCATGTGAAAGGGGCCTTAGGCTACTGTACGCAAAAGCGATTCAGTTTCTGACAATACAACCGTCTGCATCCATTATGAATAGATTTGGTTGTATTATCTTTAACATAGCAATGACGGATCCGTCATGAACACCATTGAAAGTCAATGGGGAACGGATCCGTTTTCTATTGTGACTGAGAAAATGGGTCCATCCCCATTGACTTGCATTGTGGGTCATGCCGGATCCATTTTGCTCTGCATCCCATGACAGAAAGAAAACCGCAGTTTGCTGTGGTTTGCTCTCCGGTATGGGAACGCAACCAAACGGAACGGAATGCATTTTGATGCACTCTGTTTTGTTCAGTTTGTCCCCATTGACACTGAATGAGGGCAAAATGCAAGCGTTTTCTCCAGTATTGAGATTCCTTGCCAGATCTCAATACCGGAAAATATAAACACAAGTGTGGAAATAGCCTTAGATAAATCATTACAAATACAATAAAAAGAGTTTTCAGTTGAGTTTACACTGTGTGAGCAATATAGGAGGAAACCACATGCTGCTTTGGATGGATCCTATGTGGAGAATTTATCAATCTTATTTACCTTATTTTGTGCTGATTAAGGGCTCATAAACATGAACGTATTTTCTTTCCATGTCCGTTCCATTTTTTTTTTTTTTGCCGACCATATGCGGAACTATTCATTTCAATTGGTCCGCCAAAAAACGTTAAAAGTTACTCCGTGTGCATTCCGTTTGTGTATGTCCGTTCTGCAGAAAAATAGAACATGTTCTATTATTGTCTGCATTACAGACAAGGATAGGACTGTTCTATTAGGAGCCAGCTGTTCCGTTCTGCAAAATACGGAATGCACACGGACGTCATCCGTATTTTTTGCGGACCACAAAATACATATGGTCGTGTGCATGAGCCCTAATTCTGTTTTTATTTTTTTAGTGGCATGCATCTGGAGGTGTGGCTGCCAAATCCTCCCACAGGTTTCTTTTATTTGGTGTGTGATATATGTAGCCAAGTCTGTTCATCTATATATCTAGAAAATCTAGGCTTTATAGAAAATCACACCTCAATTTATTATCATTTTCTCCTGAATATGGCAACACCTGATATGTTGTCGTACACTGATGTATGGATACACAACAGATTTCAGAATGTACGTAAGGATCACTATATGGTTTTTGGAAAGCAGACCCTGAGGTACCCCTACAGTGGAAACCCCCAAAATGATTTTTTTTTTTACAATAAAATGTAGCTTTAGATCTAACATTCTCATTTTAACAAGGGATAACAGAAGAAAATCACCCCATGATTTGTTAGCCATTTTCTTCTCAATATGGCAGTACCACATACGTGGTAAACTGTTGTATGGGCACACAGAAGGGTTCAGAAGCACATTTTTCTGGAGGACACATTTTTCTGGAATAGTTTTTGGGCTCTATGTCACATTTGAAGAAACCCATACCCATACAGCAGAGACTCCATAAAGTGACCCCGTTTTGAAAAACTTTTGGGGTGTAGTGAGCATTTAGGCCCTACAGACATTTCATAGAATTTGAACATTTGTTATAGAATTTAGAAACACCTAGCTGTAATAATGAAGAATTACATATTTTACAATAAAATTATGCTTTAGCTCCACATTTTTTTATTTCCACAAGGGGTAACAGTGTTCCTCCCTTCTTTGTAGGAGTTGACTGGTCCAGCTTCCTGCCAGAAGGGGGAGCTCTTATTCCTATGAACCAAATCTAATTCCCCTGTGAGATCAACACTCCAGTGGGATATCAAGAAACTCGAACCAGTTCTCCTGTGAGACCAACACTCGAAAGAGATTAGCAAATTCAAGAATCCTGCTTCCAGAAAGCACCAGTATGACAAGACAGCAGAATGATCAGCGAAATACAGTTTTATAGACACTGCTACAAGGTGACACCACTAACTACTTAAATCACCGCTAGGCCAGAGTAACACAAAGCCTATATCCTTTATATTATATATATATATATATATATATATATATATATATATATGGAAACCTATATCCACAAGTGCTTGCTAATGCCAACCTATAAACATCCAACCAGCTAACATACCTCTTCACAAAGACAGACTAGCCATAGACCCTACAGGAAAAATTCCTGGTGGGATGATGCCCAGGGGGCTCTCCAAGCCCTTCCCATTGCTGCCAGCCAGGTACCTAATGATCTGATGCTCTCAGTATTAATTAAAGGGGTATTCTCATCTTAGACAATGGAGGCATATCGCTAGGATATGCCCCCATTGTCTTATAGGTGCGGGTCCCACCACTGGGACCCGCACCTATATCCAGAACGGAGCGGGGAGCACTGCGCCTGGAGGACCCCAGGTTTCAGGGGTCCGGCCACCACCAGGCGCAGCTCCCCGCGCCGCTCATAGAAATGAATGGGAGCCGGGCCGTGCATGCAGTCTATTTTCGGCGGCCCCATAGAAATGAATGGAGGGCGGCTGCGCATGCGCAGTGCGGCCTCATTCAGTTCGGGGGCTCTGTTCTGGAAATAGGTGCGGGTCCCAGCGGTGGGACCCGCACCTATAAGACAATGGGGGCATATCCTAGCGATATGCCCCCATTGTCTAAAATGAGAATAACCCTTTAATGTAGGAGCATTAGGCACTTATGCAACTGGCCAGCATCCGCAGGTGCCCTCCTGACTTCTACTCTATTGTCATCTTCAGGACAATGATATTGTTTCAGATCGTGTTGCGGGCAGCAGCATATTGTGCTGCACTGTGGTATTTGTTTCTGCTGAGGCAATATTTTTTTGCTGCATTGTGGTATTTGGTTTTGCTGGGTGGTATTTTGTTCTTCACTATGGTATTTCTGCCCCCGCCTACTTCTGTTGTCCCTGCCTACATATGTTGCTCCGCTTTCAGAGTTTGGACCCACCTACAACTTCAGACCACTTTTATTTATTTTTTTCCCAGGATCAATGTAAGTTCCCAGTCCGCCCCTGCTGCATATGCCACAAATTATCGTTTGCACTAAATAAAGAGAGACTGTTCATTTCCCTCATGGCACTATATGCATTCTGTACGTGGTAGTAGTATCTCATAAAGGGGAAGGATGGCTGCTGTTCCCATGAATTGTGGTGAGTACAAGGACATTCATCGTAGCTTTGTACGGTACTTAACCACCAACATATTCTCATTTAGGAGTGCCTTTCTGAATGGCTGCATAATCAGGGACCTGGGGGGGTTGGGATTAGTGAGGAATATAGGGAGAATATTGGGCAAAACATCAACCAAAGTAACCCAAAAACCCCGGATATTCACTTCACAGGTAATAGCAATTTAAAAAGGGTGGAAAAAAATATACATAGACCTCTTAAGTGTATGTACACTAATGCCAGAAGCCTGACTAATAAAATTGGTGAACTGGAATTAGTGATGTGTGAGGAGTAGAGATGCGCGAGCACTAAAATGCTCGGGTGCTCGTTATTCGAGTCGAACTTTTCCCGATGCTCGGGTGCTCGTTTCAAATAACGAACCCCATTGAAGTCAATGGGACTCGAGCATTTTTGCAGGGGACCAAGGCTCTGCCTAGGGAAGGCTGGGTGAAAACCTGGAAACATCAGAAAATGATGGAAACACCACGGAAATGGACAGGAAACAGCAGGGGCAGCATGCATAGATGCCTCTGAGGCTGCCTAATCCCACTATTACCCCAAATTCTCCTGCAACAGCCTGGTGGTTACCCTCATGGCAATTGTGCTCACCCAGACCAAGAAAGGCGAGGCACATGCCCATCACATGTTAGGGAAGCACCCAACTAGGTGCAACGAAGGTCCATCACCGCCTGCAGGTGACACCACTGCTCATGCTGGCACTGCTGTGCTATCCCCCGCCCCACGACACAGGCATAAGCCTGACACATCATGGTGACAGCGTAGTGACACCAACAAGTGACCAAGTTAGATTGAGGTAGCATGTCTGTAGGCGAGCCTCCCAAAAACTTGTTTTGGAGTGTCCGAAGTTGACCCTCCTAAAAAATTGTTTAAGAGTGTCTGTAGTTGACCCTTCTGTAAAATATGTTTTTTGTTTCCCTGTTATTAGTTAATGTACAACCCATGGCTGGCATGGTGGGAATATATAGGTTTTGCGTCACAGGCGGTCCACTGCACCGTTACATTTTCTTCATCATTGCCAATTACTTTTTCACCAACTGTTGTCTGGCAATGATAAAGGGGAAGGTGAATCCACAGCGGAAGACAAGTGTCATCCTCCTACAATTCTACATTTGCTCTCAATTGAAAAGGGGATGTTCTTGCCATGGACTTCCTCATAGTGGCCGCTTCTGCGGACGACAGAGGTGGTGTACTTACTGACAGCCTGACCGAACACGATGGCAGATGGGGAGACACTCCCTCATGTAAAATTGTTTTGGAGTGTCTGCGGTTGACCCTCCTGTAAAATATTTTTTTTTGTTTTCCCTGTTATTAGTTAATGTACAACCCATGGCTGGCATGGTGGCAATATATAGGGAAGCACCCAACTAGGTGCAACAAAGGTCCATCACCCATGCCCATGCTGGCACTGCTCTCCTATCCCCAGCCACACGATGCAGGCATAAGCCGGACACAGCATGGCGGTGACACCAACAAGTGACCAAGTTAGATGAGGTAGCAGGTGAGCCACCCAAAAATTTCGCCTGACGCAGCATGGTGGTGACAACAGAGTGACCGAGTTAGAATGAGGTAGCAGGAGGTGAAGCACGGATGGTAATTCGAAGGTGGAGGAGGAGGGGTTGGAGAAAGTGGCATAGTAATTCTGAGAAACCGTGAATGAGGTAGGCCCCGCAATCCTCCAAGTGGGCAGTACATGAGCGGCCCCAGGGTCAGACTCGGTCAGAGTATGTGAAATGCTCAGGGTGGCCGAACGCCGGGCTCGAAGGCGGACCCGTTTCGGGTTATCGATTGTCGAAATGTTGGCTTACATCAAGTTTAGTATCTGTTCTTATCAGTTGCTGTGGCTGTTGGTGGTAAAGTGGTGAGCATAGCTGCTTCCCAAGCAGTTGACCCGGGTTACATTCCCGTCTATCGCAGGAGGCAATTAAAAGAAGAACCAAAAAAAAACCTGTACAATATCTAATACGTCCCCTACCCGGGTAAATTGTTTGGTGAAAACAGCCGGATGGAGTTCGAATGACGACGCAGGACCCCAACTTAAAAATTTAACATCAACCGGTACAGCTGTCAACTATGAGCTCGATCAAGTGTGGTATGCGTTCTATGTATTCTTCTCAGTTTAATACCGTATATGGCACCTATCCGGAAAAATAGTTTGGAGAGAGAGAAAGAGAGGAAAAAGACGTAAATTGTTTGGAGAGAGGACCTGTAGGTGGGGGGGCAGGCTGGAGGGAAGGAGGTTGAGCTGGAAAAGCCAGAGGAGTGCCCCCTTGGCGAGCGTGTGTGGTGGTGAAAACAGCCGGATGGAGTTCGAATGACGATGCAGGAGCCCAACTTCAAAATTTAGCATCAACCGGTACAGTTGTCAGCTATGAGCTTGATCAAGTGTGGTATGTGTTCTATGTATTCTTCTCAGTTTAATACCGTATATGGCACCTATCAGGAAAAATAGTTTGGAGAGAGAGAAAGAGAGGAAAAAGACGTATTTTTAAAAGTGACGTTCAGTATAGATCAGTTAAAGAGAAAGAAAGGATTTTATGAAATGGATTTGTATCACTGAGATCAAAAGAACCTATTTTATTACGTGACGTGCAGTATAGATCACTTGGAGATAAAAAGGGGAATGTGCAGACTTGGGCTGCTATAGTGCAAACCACTATGGTGGTGACAACAAAGTGAGCGAGTGACACTGCGGGAACAGGCGAACCCCATGAACATTTTTTGTGGCCCTGTATCGCGGCGGTGAAAACAGAGTGACTGAGTTAGTATGCGGTAGCTGGTGAAGCACCCAAAAATTTAGCCTGATACAGCATGGCGGTTACACCACCAATGACTTTGTCCGACTGAGAATGCAGTGAAATGGCTTTTGTTGAGCCTCCAAAAATTTTTTTCTTTTCGGAGTACATAAAGTCTACCCTCAGCAAAAAATTTTTTTTTTTTTAAATGTCGGTACTTGCGCATCCTGAAAAATTGTTTTGTACTGTCTGTTTGACGCTCCTGAAACATTGTTTTACACTGTCTGTAGTTGACACTGCAGAAAAATTGTTTGGAGAGAGGGTCTGTAGGTGGACCTCAGGAAAAATTATTTGGAGAGAGGGCCTGTAGTGGACCTCAGGAAAAATTGTTTGGAGAGAGGGCCTGTAGTGGACCTCAGGAAAAATTGTTTGGAGAGAGGGCCTGTAGGTGGACCTCAGGAAAAATTGTTTGGAGAGAGGGCCTGTAGGTGGACCTCAGGAAAAATTGTTCAGAGAGAGGGCCTGTAGGTGGACCTCAGGAAAAATTGTTTGAAGAGAGTGCCTGTAGGGGGGCCCTCCTGAAAAATTGTGGTAAGAGTGCCAGTTGGACCTCTGAAAAATGGCGTTTTTTTGGTCAGCGTTGGGCAAAGACGAGGAGGAGGAGGAGGAGGAGTAGAGAAGAGGAATCGGATACATAAGTAATGTAAATCTTTAGCTGCTTTCCCCCGGAGGAGATTTAAATTCCGGTGAAATCCAGGCTTTGTTCATTTTAATAAGCGTCAGCCTGTCAGCGCTGTCAGTTGACAGGCGTGTACGCTTATCGGTGATGACGCCACCAGCTGCACTGAATACCTGCTCTGACAGCACGCTAGCGGAAGGGCAGGCCAACACCTCCAAGGCGTACAGCGCCAGTTCAGGCCACGTGTCCAGCTTTGAAACCCAGTAGTTGTATGGAGCAGAGTGATCGCTACGGACCTTGGTATGGTCAGCTAGGTACTCCCTCACCATCTTTCTGTACAGCTCTCCCCCACTCTGCCTAGACTGGGGACAAATGACAGTGTCTTGCTGGGGTGACATAAAACTGGCAAAGGCCTTGGAGAGCGTTCCCCTGCCAGTGCTGGACAAGCTGCCTGCTCGCCTCCTCTCCCCGCTACTTGGCCCACAGAACCATGCCCTCTGCCGCTAGCGGCGTCAGATGGGAAGGATTGTTTCAGCTTGTGCACCAGGGCCTGTTGATATCTATTCACTCTCATACTCCTTTCCTCTGCAGGGATGAGAGTGGAAAGGTTCTGCTTGTACCGTGGGTCCAGGAAAGTGAACACCCAGTAATCGGTGTTTGAAAAAATGCTTCTAACACGAGGGTCATGGGATAGGCAGCCTAACATGAAGTCTGCCATGTGCGCCAGAGTCCCAACACGCAAGAATTCCCTCTCCTCACTGGCCTGACTCTCCATTTCCTCCTCCTCCTCTTCAGCCCATACACGCTCAAGAGTTAAGGACTGAGCACTGGTACCCTCTTCTGTCTCGCCGACATTCTCCTCCTCTTCTTCCTCATCCTCATCCCCCTCCTCCGATACGCGCTGAGAAACAGACCAGAGGGTTTTCTGGCTATCAAGCGACATATCTTCCTCCACCGTCTCTTGTGACAAGCGCAAAGCATCCAACTTGATGCTGAGCAGTGAGTTTTTCAACAGGCAAAGCAGCGGGATGTTGAGGCTGATAATGGCGGCATCGCCGCTGACCATCAGTGTTGACTCCTCAAAGTTGCTCAACACCTGGCAGATATCAAACATCCATGTCCACTCCTCATTGTAGACTTGAGGAATCTGAGTGACCTGACTACCAGTTCTGGTGGAAGTTGACATCTGGCAGTCTACAATCGCTCTGTGCTGCTGGTAAACTCTGGATAACATGTTTAATGTCGAATTCCATCTCGTGGGCACGTCGCACAACAGTCGGTGAGCGGGCAGTTGTAGGCGGCGCTGCGCTGTCCTGAGAGTGGAAGCATCTGTGGTCGACTTGCGGAAATGCTCACAGATGCAGCGCACCTTTGTGAGCAAATCAGACAGATTGGGGTATGTCTTGAGGAACCGCTGAACTATTAGATTGAACACGTGGGCCAGGCATGGCACATGTGTCAGTCTGCTGAGTTGCAGAGCCGCCACCAGGTTATGCCCGTTGTCACACACAACCATGCCTGGCTTGAGGTTCAGCGGTGCCAGCCACACATCGGTCTGCGCCGTGATGCCCTGTAACAGCTCTTGGGCGGTGTGCCCTTTGTCACCTAAGCTCAGCAGTTTGAGCACCGCCTGCTGGCGCTTTCCCACGGCACTGCTGCTGCACCTAGAGCTACCGACTGAAGGCGCCGTGCCCACGGATGGTAATTCGGTGGAGGAGGGGTCGGAGGAGGCATAGTACGTCTGAGAGACCGTGACCGAGGTAGGTCCCGCAATCCTCGGTGTGGGCAGTACATGAGCGGCCCCAGGGTCAGTCTCGGTCCCAGCCTCCACCAAGTTAACCCAATGTGCCGTCAGTGAGATATAGTGTCCCTGCCCGCCAGCACTTGTCCATGTGTCCGTGGTTAGGTGGACCTTCTCAGAAACAGCGTTGGTCAGGGCACGGATGATGTTCTGTGACACGTGCTGGTGTAGGGCTGGGACAGCACATCGGGAAAAATAGTGGCGGCTGGGGACGGAATACAGAGGGGCAGCCACCGCCATGAGATTTCGAAAGGCCTCGGTCTCTACCAGCCTATAGGGCAGCATCTCCAGGCTAAGCAATTTGGAGATCTGGACTTTGAGGGCTTGGGCATGTGGGTGGATGGAACTGTATTTCCTCTTGCGCTCCAGCGTCTGCTGTAAAGACAGCTGAACGCTGCGCTGAGACACATTGGTGGACACTGTGGAGGATCGTGGAGGTGAAGGTGTGGTTTTCCAGCGGGAGGCGCTCGTGCCGGGGTCCTGGGCAGGGAGTTGACTAGCAGAGGCAGCGAATGACACAGGGGAAGGAGCAGTGGTGTGACCCGCAGGAGGTGGTGAACGGCCTTTGATCCATTGAGTGGGGTGTTTAGCAGTCATATGCCTGCGCATGCTGGTGGTGGTTAGGCTAGTAGTGGTGGCACCCCTGCTGATCCTGGTGTGGCACAGGTTGCACACCACAGTCCGTCGGTCATCCTCAATTTCTTTAAAGAACCTCCAGACTTGCGAACATCTAGGCCTCGCCATGGGAGCTTCACTACGTGAAACAGTTGCTGCTGATGCACCAGCTCTGGCCCTGCTTCTCCCTCTGGCCACACCACTGCCTCTTACAACCTGTTCTGGTGCAGCACTCGCCTCCGCCTCAGAAGCACTGTCTTCACTCGGCTTATCAACCCAGCTTGGGTCAGTCACCTCGTCATCCTCCGATTCCTCAGTCTGCTCCCCCCTCGGACTTCCTGCCCTGACAACTTCACCACTGTCTGACAACCATGTCTCCTCATCGTCCGACACCTCTTTACAAACTTCTTCCACTAAGACAACATGGTCATCATCATCATCATCACCCACAGATTGCGACAGTTGGAAAACTTGGGCATCGGGAACGAGGTCAGCAGCAACCTGAGAAGTGGTTTGTGACTCTGGGAAGGGTCCAGAAAACAGTTCCTGAGAGTTCGCCGGATCGCATTCCAAATTTTCCTGGGAGGGGGCAGACTGGGGGGAAGGAGGTTGAGGTGGAGGAGCCAGAGGAGTGCTCCCTTGGGTAACGTGGGTGGACTGCATGGAAGACTGACTGGTGGACAAATTACTTGAAGCATTGTCCGCAATCCACATCAGCTGTTCTCACTGTTGTGGTTTCAACAGTCCTCTACCACGTGTACCTGTAAGTTGAGACATGAAGCTAGGGAGTGTAGCTCTGTGTTCCCCTGCTCCCTCATCAGCAGGTACTGTCTCACCCTGCCCAGGACTACGGCCTCTGCCCCCTGCAGTGATTGAATGCCCATGCCCACGCCCTCTTCCTCGACCCTTAGCCTTGGGGTTCAACATTTTCTGTATATAAGTGTATGTATTATATAAAAAAAATAAAATAAATGGGCCTGCTGTACTGAAACCCACAAACTTGTTCAGTCTGAACAAGTAAATATATAGGTGGATAAGTTAGATCAAAATTACGTATGTTATTACGTACCGTGCAGTATGGAGCAATTACACGGAAACTATTAGATTAGGCAGACTTGGTCTGCTTAGTTGCAACCCAGACAAATGTCGCACAGAGATTTTTGTGATCTAGCTGTATAAGTGAGAGCAAAAGACCTTGTTTAATTAAGTGACGTACAGAATGTGTCACCTGGACAGAAAATACGGATTGTAGTGAGTGGACAGCTGAACTGTGACACACAGAATGGTTCCACGCAGCTGTGTGAAATGGATTTGTATCACTGAGCTAAAACAACAAAAAAACTTTTTTTTTTTTTTAAATATTTTTTTTATATATATTTTTTTTTTAGTTTTTTTTTTTTTTTAACGTGACATGCAGAAACTATCAGAGAGCTAACTCAGCACCTGCTGACGGTGGCTATTTTGACTGCAACCCAGACAAATGTCGCACAGAGATTTTTGTAATCTAGCAGTATAAGTGAGAGCAAAAGACCTTGTTTAACCTCTTCAGCTCTGAGCCATTTCCCCCCTTCCTGACCAGGCCTAATTTTTCAAATCTGACATGTGTCACTTCATGTGGTAATAACTTTGGAACGCTTTTACTTAGCCAAGCGATTCTGAGATTGTTTTCTCGTGACACATTGTACTTCAAGTTAATGGTAAACTTGAGTCGATAAGTTTTAATTTTATTTATAAAAAAATCCAAAAGTTACCGAAAATTTGAAAAAATTCACTGTTTTCTAAATTTCAATCTCTCTGCTTTTAAGACAGATAGTGATGCCCCATAAAATACTTTTTAATTTACATTCCCCATATGTCAACTTTATGTTGGCATCATTTTGGTAGTGTCATTTTATTTTTTTTAGGACAGTAGAAGGTTTAGAATTTTAGACGCAATTGTTGCTAATTTGCAAAATCAACTTTTTTAAGGACCAGTTCAGTTCTGAAGTCAGTTTGTGAGGCTTACATAATAAAAACCACCCATAAATGACCCCATTTTAGAAACTACACCCCTCAAACTATTCAAAACTGATTTTAGAAATGTTGTTAACCCTTTAAGTATTCCACAGGAATTAAAGCAAAATAGATGTGAAATTTCAAAATTTCACTTTTTTTGCAGATTTTCCATTTTAATAATTTTTTCCTGTAACACATTAAGGGTTAACAACAAAACAAAACTCAATATTTATTACCCCGATTCTGCAGTTTGCAGAAACACCCCACATGTGGTCGTAAACTGTTATTTGGGGATACGCCAGGGCTCAGAAGGGGAAGAGCAGCATCTGTATTTTCTAACATGGAATTTTTTGTCATATTGAGGTCTTATTTTTTGCGGGACAAGCTGTGCTTTTTATTGGCACCATTTTGGGGTACATATGGCTTTCTGATCACTTTTTAATCTAATTTTTGGGAGGTTAACTAAAAAAAAAAGCAGTTTAGGGGCATTTTTCTACATTTTTTTTTTACACAGTTCACTTGATGGGGTAGATCATGTGATATTTTTGTAGAGCCAGTTGTTACGGACGCAACGATACCAAATATGTCTATTTTTTATTTATTTTTTTACGTTTTACACAATAAGAGCATTTTTAGAAGAAAAATCATGTTTTTGTGTTGCAGTTTTTTAAGAGCCATTTTTTTTTTCATTTTTCGGGCTATAATCTTGTGTGGGGGCTCATTTTTTGCGGGAGGAGGTGACGTTTTTATTGCTACCATTTTGGGATACATACGACTTTTTGATTGTTTAATATTATGTTTTTTGGTAGGTGATGTGACAAAAAAAGCTGTTTTGGCTTAATTTTTATTAGATTTTTTTTACGCAGTTCACTTTATGGGGTAGATCATGTGATATTTTTATAGAGACGGTCGTTTGGGACGCGGTGATACCAAATATGTGTATCTTATTTATTTATTTTTATTTGTAACTTTTTTAATGAAATATTTGGGGGGAAATTATTTTTTTTATATATATGTGATTTTTTTTTTTATAATATTTTTTTTTTATTTTTATTTTTTACACTTTGTGTCCCCCATAAGGTCATACAAGACCTCAGGGGGACATTTAACTTCACTTATTTTTTTTTTTTTTTTTTTTACACTTGATTTCTCCTGTAACTGGGGCTGACATAGTGGCCCCAGTTACAGGGGAAATACATCCCCAGAGAGGCTGTACAGCATAATACTATGCTGTACAGCCTCAGTGCAGGGCTGATCGGGTCTATGAGAGACCCGGCAGCTCCTGCACTCTCCGGCCCCGGCGATCACGTGAACGCCGGGCCGGAACAGGAAGCGCAATAGCGCTTCCTGATCTGTATACACAGCGCTCGTTGAGCGCTGTGTATACAGCGATCTAGAAGGCAGGGACCCCTGGGAACGGTCCCTGCCTTCTCTTTGGGGTACCCTGCTGTCACTGACAGCAGGTACCCCACTGTGCAGCTGCACGATTAGCGTGCAGCTGCTATCTCTGAATGGCCATTTATAAACGGCCATTCAGAGATAGATAACCACTTCCCGGACGTTTATAGTCAACATGCGGACGGGAAGTGGTTAATTAAGCGAGGTACAGAATGTGTCACCTGGACAGAAAATACGAATTGTAGTGAGTGGACAGCTGAACTATGACACACAGAATCGCTCTCCCTGAAACGCAGCAGCTCTATCCCTAAAGACATCCAGACAGCATCTGAGCCGAGCACCGCGGGCAGTCACTAGTATATTCCAGGGTCACCTGATCAGGCCAGCCAACCCCTGCTATCGACATGTAAGGGCCCCACGTGATGCTGGGTGTACCGCAGAGTCTCCTGGCTTGTGATTGGCTGAGTTTATAGGTGGCAAAAATGCACAATGCGGAAGTTGCCCTTTCCTCGAGCATGGCGAGATACTCGTCCGAGCAGCGAGCACTTACGAGTACCGTAATACTCGAACGAGCACCAAGCTCGGACGAGCATGCTCGCTCATCTCTAGTGAGGAGGACTATGACATAGTGGGAGTAACTGAGACATGGCTGAATGATAGCTATGACTGGGCAGTTAACGTACAGTGTTACAGTCTGTTTAGAAAGGATCGACAAAACAGGAGAGGGGGAGGGGTCTGCCTTTATGTCTTTATGGAGGCACTGTGGGTAGTAATAAATGGAGCCAAAAACAATAATAAAATACTAATAGGAGTTTATTATAAACCCCCTAGTATACCAGAGCCCTTAGAAAATCTACTTCTAAATGAAATAGACAAGGTGGTAAATCATAATGAGGTCGTTATTATGGGGGATTTCAACTACCCAGATATAGACTGGAAAACTGAAACCTGTATATCTCATAAAGGATAATTAAGTGAGTACATGTGGGGAGCCACAGTGAGGGTGCGACAAAAGGATAAGACTCAAAATGGCGCTAGACCCCAAAAGTATGAAATATAAGATCTATATATAGAACTTGGTATGATGAATTGGATATAGATAGTAAAACATATTAGAAAGTACTTCCCATCATAATATTAGAGGGCACTTCCCATTATAAAAACATTTTCCATCATGGAAATATATTGGTATTTAGAATAAGCCCAACTTAATGGGAAACTTACTTCAACAGGGAGAAGGGCAAAACAAGGTGATTTCAAAATACTTGCCACCCACTTGTTTTGAAATCACCTTGTTTTGCCCCCCTCCCTGGTGAAGTAAGTTTCCCATTAAGTTGGGCTTATTCTAAATACCAATATACTTCCAGGATGGAAAATGTTTTTATAATGGGAAGTACCCTCTAATATTATGATGGGAAGTACTTTCTAATATGTTTTACGATCTATATCCAATTCATCATACCAAGTTCTATATATAGATCTTATATTTCATACTTTTGGGGTCTGGCCCCATTTTGAGTCTTATCCTTTTGTCACACCCTCACTGTGGCTCCCCACACGTACTCACTTAATTATCTATTGTGGTACACCATCTGGTGATACCGTTTCTCTTCTTTTGTTGGGTTGCAGCCTGTGACAGTGTGAATTTCTCTCCTTTTCTCCCCCACTTGATCCCTTTTTTTTCTCACTACTACCATTGGACACCACTTCTCCTCTCTGGCGCCCACAACACTCGACTTCCTTGTGTACCACTTAGTCCATTTTTTCTTTGTCTATATCTCATAAAGGAAACAGGTTCTTGGAAATAACCAAAGACAATTACCTTTCCCAATTGGTTCAGGACCCAACTAGAGGGACGGCCATACTGGACTTAGTATTAACCAATAGACCTGACAGAACAACAGATGTGCAAGTTGGGGGACACCTGGGAAATAGTGACCCTAATATAATAACCTTCCAACTAAGAGAGGACACAATGCCTTACTCCATGCGAATTCCTGCCATCCTCAACATCTCATTCGCACCATTCCCTATAGTCAATTTTTAAGGGTGCGACATATATGTTCCTCAGATGTTAATTTTGAAGCATAATCACAAGACATGATTTGACGGTTCCATCAGCGTGGTTACTCTACTCAATATATTATGGCAGGATATCAGCGTGCAAAAGAGAAACATAGGGATGACCTCTTGGCAAACAAGTCTCCACCAAAAAAGCAGGAGTTGCAAAAAGTGCGGTTCATTTCAAAATACAATTCTCAGTGGTATAGGATGAGACAAGCCCTTTCTAAACACTCGGAGTTGTTACGTTTGGATCCAGCACAAAAAGAAGCCTTTTAGGAGACCCCCTCTATGACCTACAGAAGGCCTCAGAATCTTAAAGATATGCTGGTTCAGAGCTATCATACACAGACGAATTTAACCTACAATTTTGGAAGTAAAGGCCCGAAATGGGGATCATCACCACGCGGTAAGTGTGTAGCCTGTTCAAATATAGATAAAGCGACTCATTTCTCCAATCCTGGAAAAATGAATGTCATATGAAATCACATACAATATCAGTTGTGGTACTATGGGAGTCATTTATTTGGCTCAATGCTCATGTAATTTGATATATTTTGGGATGACATCGAGGGAATTGCGATGACGAGTCAGGGAACATGTTCTGGGGATTGAAAATGCTAGAGATGAGAATGATCTGTCTCTATTAAAGTCTATCCCCAGGCATTTTAAAGAATTCCACGATTGCGACAGTTCCCTGTTCCGCGTGAGAGGAATTGACCGGGTCTTTATATCTCAGCGAGGAGGTAATTGGAAAAAGCTCCTGGCCCAGAAGGAGGTAAAGTGGATTTTTCTATTAGATTAGTGTTACTCCTCAAGGTCTTAATGAGGAACTATCCTTTTCACCATTCCTGTAGCTGTCTACTGAGATAGCTGTGACTTTTCCTCTCTTGGTGTCTGGTTTCACTAGGAGAGTGTATGGTTTTAATTTCCTTTTTTCCACTGTTTTTAAACCTTATTTTTATGTTATTAAATTGTGTGTGTAATTTCAGTATCAAAGGGACCTCCGGAAAAAAGAAAAAAGGATGGGAGGGGATTTGGATGGTCAAGGGCCTGGTTGGAGACATCATAAGAGAAGATTGGAATGGCGGTGATAGGAATTGACGCTATCTTGAGAGGTCCTGTGGCTGATCGGCAATTGTACTATTATATGGATTGTCAATTTTTGTAGTCTAGATATCCTTCATATTATTTGGTGTCGTTTATGTCTAGATGGACTTTATGTATAATATAATATATTTTGAATCTATATTATTGGACTGTATATATGTGTCATAATTGTTTTTATTTATTTATATAGGGGCATAAGTATCACTGCCATTATAGTTTTGAATGGGAATTTAGGTTGAGATACTTTTATGAATTATTCCTATGTTTTATTAACTTTCACATGTGATTTCATATATTTTTTGGTTTATGTACTTTAGTAATATATTTATAAATATCGACAGGTCATCCTTTTGTTATGGTTTTCACAATATGAATTTATGTATATGATTATGGTCTGTTTTGCATATATGTCCACGTTGCAACTTTTTTTGTATTTTTGTATTTGCACTATTATATGAATTTATGGTATCACCTTCCTGCATGTTCAATTTAATTATCACTTTCCAGCACTTTTGCACATCGCACCTTATGCACCCTTCACTTTATTCACTTTAAATTTTTGCACGTATTTGGTTATATATATATTGAGGAAATATTGCGGTCCATGTTGAGTGTATATTATAATAATAGAGTTGTTCCATTGAGACATTTTACCTACCGCTGTGTTTGTAAGTTTTAGGTTCCATTATGGAACGCAATCGCGGCCGTGTAGGGCTGGTGCGTTCCAGTGTGGAGCGCACGGCGGTGCACATGTTCGTGCTCATTGTTCCGCGTTTCAGCTTAACACACGGAAGTGACTGCATTTTGGGCGGTGTGGGCGTTCCATTATGGCATGCATCACAGTGCGCAGGTCCGCTTCCAAGAAGGAAGTCCGGTGGACATGGGCCTTTTGTATGAGAGGTGATTGAGTACTTATGATAGGTTGGTGGTATCCCCGCATTCCCGGATTGGTCCCTGAGGAATTGCTCTAATGATTTTAAGCTTTCACAGCTGTAAGGCTGCGATATAAGGTGATGTGGTTATAGTGTGTTCTCCATTCCCCGGAAGAAGCCTGCGTGGCGAAACGGCATCGGGACTGGGACACGGCTGTGTGGCATTTTACCTCTTTCCTGGCAGCTCCTCTGTTTTGGTAATTTATGGCTATATATACTTTATTTATCGTTATTTGTCGGCAGATTATGCTATTTAGGGCTTCATGTGGCCACATATGCTTAAGTGTCTGGGACTTTGTCTAGGACCTTTGTGCAATGCATGATACCTTCTTTAGGTTTAGGCTACATGTTGGCCCTATATACCTATGTTACATGCTTGTGTGTAGCCTTGGGTTGCCTTATTCTACATATATATAGAGGTTATTTTGCCGCACAGCGTGATCCCTGCTCTCTAATTTTTCCTCTTTACCACTGTTCCCTGCTTTCCATTATATGAACTACTGTTTGTAACTTTTTTACTGTTACTAATAAAGTGTATTTATGATTATTCTTGAGTGGACAGCATGTGCATATTTTTTGGTGATTAAGAGAGGCCACAGGCCTAACTAACTGGGACAAAGTCCTCAAAAATAAAAATACAGCCACAAAATGGGATATTTTTAAAAGCATCCTAATATCTAATTGTGAGAGGTACATACCTTATGGGAATAAAAGATTAAGGAACAAGAAAAAAACAATGTGGATAAACAGAACTGTAAAGAAAGCAATAAATGACAAACAGAAAACATTTAAATCACTAAAACAGGAGGGGAGCAAGGAAGCATTGAAAAAATATAAGGAAAAAAATAGAATATGTAAAAGACAAATAAAAACAGCCAAACTAGAGACCGAGAGATTAATCGCCAAAGAGAGTAAAACTAACCCTAAAATGTTCTTTCTCTTAATAATATAAAAATGAGTTTCTGTCTGTCTGTCTGTTCTCTATGCGCGACCAAACTACTGGACCGATTTTCACCAAATTCGGCACACAGGTACATCAGGTGTCCGGGAAGGTTTTAGACCAGGTCTCATCTCTCTAGGACATACTGTTCCTGAGATATTCCCAAAATATGATCTCCATTAGCCAACATTACAACTGGGAACTTTGGTTTTAAACTCCAACTGCCATTCTCTGCAAAGGCACACACAGGGAGGGCAGGTTTCCATAACAACCAGGTAATTATCAGCAGCTGAGGATCTCATCCATTTCTATTCACTGACACTGTTAAAGGTATTCCGGTTACCATAAATATAACTTATGTGTTTTTCTATTACTACAGTTCAATAGTAATAAAAGATGTTTTCCTCCACTGCTGCCTATTGCGTGGGCTCATAAATAAGCATGGTATTGACCTTTAATTCAGGCCACCCTAAAAGAAGTACTTAAAACCTCCGCCCCAGGTCTCACTAAGCCACACCCCCAACTCTGTCAGGCCACACCCCCTTTCACTCCGCAGCCAACAGAGATTGAAAAAATAAAGGTAAAAATAAAGTTCTGTTTGCTGCAGGGGTGGGAGGGTGAATTTCTTTCTGCAACGACACACAAAAATTTTAGATAAAATAGACTAATTATAGACTACAACTGTTCGAATCGTTTTGCTAAGTCACGCCCCCAACTCTGTCAGACCACGCCCCCTCCCACTCTGCAGCCATTCTGCAACGACACACAGAACCATTAAATGAAATAGATTAAATCACCTATGCGAAGCGCTTTGCTAAGCCACACCCCCAACTCTGTCAGGTCATGCCCCCTCCCACTCCACAGCCAACGGGGATTGAAAGAATGAAGGGAAAAATAAACTTCTGTCAGCTGCAGGGGTGGGAGGGTGAATTTCTCTCTGCAATGACGCACAAAATTTTAGATGAAATAGACTAATTTCAGACTACAACCGTTCGAAGCATCTTGATAATCCACACCCCCAACTCTGCCAGGCCACGCCCCCTCCCACTCCGCAGGCAACGGGGATTTAAAAAATGAAGGTAAAAATCAACTTCTGTCAGCTGCAGGGGTGGGAGGGAAGTTGGATTTCTTTCTGCAACAACATACAGAAACATTAAATGAAATAGATTAAATATACCCGTGCAAAGCAATGTTTTCTTCCACTGTTACCCATGGCGTGTCCTCATAAATTACCATGGCATCGACCTGTGATTCTGGCCACCATCAAAAGAAGGACTTAAAACCCCGCCCCAGGTCTTGCAACGTCACGCCCCCGACTCAGTCAGGCCCTGACCCCTCCCACTCCGCAGCCAATGGAGATTGAACAAATCTGTCAGCTGCAGGGATGGGAGGGAGGATGACTTTCTCTCTGCAACGACACACAGAAACATTAAATGAAATAGATTAAATATACCCGCGCAAAGCAATGTTTTCTTCCACTGCTACCCATTGTGTTTCCTCAAATTACCATGGCATTAACCTATAATTCAGGCCACCCTGAAATGAAGGACTTGACCCCCCCCGTGTCCCATTAAACCACACCCCCTCCCACTCCGCAGCCAATAGGGATTGAAAAAATGAAGGTAAAAATCAATTTCTGTCAGCTGCATTGACTTTCTCTCTGCAACGACACACAGAAACATTAAATAAATAGATGAAATATACCCAGGCGAAGCCGGGTCTTTCTGCTAGTAATATATATAATATATATAATAATTAGAGATGAGCGAGCATACTCATCCCAGCTTGGTGCTCGTTCGAGTATTAGGGTACTCGTAAGTACTCGCAGCTCGGACGAGTATCTCGCCATACTCGAGGAAATGGCAACTTCCGCATCGTGCTTTTTTGGCGCCTATAAACACAGCCAATCACAAGCCAGGAGACTCTACAGTACACCCAGCATCACGTGGGGCCCTTACATGTCGATAGCAGGGGTTGGCTGGCCTGATCAGGTGACCCTGGAATATACTAGTGACTGGCCGCGGCGCTCGGCTCAGATGCTGTCTGGATGTCGTTAGGGATAGAGCTGCTGCCTTTCAGGGACAGTGTTAGGGCCTGAATTTAGTCCTCAGTTAGGCAGGAATCACCCACAAAGAACCCAACAGCCATTCTAAGGGCTAGAAGAATTTTTTTTTTGTCTCCTGGCTTGGCTGGCTGGCTGGCACTAGTAGTGCAGCTATCGCCATATCTAACCCTGTTTTTTTTTTATTGTTCTATCTAAGTGATACAAATCCATTGCACACAGCAGTGTGGAACCATTCTGTGTGTCACAGTTCAGCACTGACTCACTCCAATCCATATATACTGTCCAGGTGACACTTTCTGTACGTCACAGAATACAACCAAGTCATTTGCTACCAATATCATCTACAGCTTGATCCAGAAAACTCTCTGTGCGACA
>ONZH01029337.1:0-32705 GCA_900303285.1 Rhinella marina
CACAGGATAGGATTAGATACACGACTCTGAAAACAGTATCACACATGATATGATGAGATACACAACTCTTCACACAGTATCACACAAAATAGGCTTAGATGCATGACACTGTAGACAGTATCACACACAATAGGCTTAGATACACCACTCTGCAGACAGTATTACATATGATAGGATTAGATACACAGCCCAGCAGGCAGTATCGCACATGATAGGATTAGATGCACAGCCCAGCTGGCAGTATCACACATGATAGGATTAGATACACAGCTCAGCAGACCGTATCGCACAAGGTACGATTAGATACACAGCTCAGCAGACAGTATCACACTCTATACAGATAAACACAATAGCTTCATAGACAGTATCACACCTAATAGAATTAGATTCACAGCTCAGCAGAAAACTATCACACAAGGTAGGATTAGATACACAACTCAGCAGACAGTATCACACTCTGTACAGATACATACAATAGCTTCATTGACAGTATCACACCTAATAGAATTAGATACACAGCTCAGCAGACACTATCACACAAGGTAGTATTAGATACATGGCTCTGCAGACAGTATCACTCTCTATACAGATAAACACAATAGCTTCATAGACAGTATCACACCTAACAGAATTAGATACATAGCTTAGCAGACAGTATCACACATGATAGGTTTAGATGCACAACACTGCAGACAGTATCACATATGATAGAATTAGATACACGACTCTGCAGACAGTATTACATATGATAGGATAAGATACACTGCCCAGCAGGCAGCATCTCACACAGGATAGGATTAGATACACGACTCTGAAGACAGTATTACACATCATATGATGAGATACACAACTCTTCACGTAATAACACACAAAATAGGCTCAGATGCACGACACTGTAGACAGTATCACACATGAGAGGATTAGATACACTGCTGAGCAGACAGTTTCACACACAATAGGCTTAGATACACGACTCTGCAGACAGTATTACATATGATGGGATTACATACACAGCTCCGCAAACAGTATCTCACACATGATAGGATTAGATACAAAACTCTTCAGGCAGTATCACACACAATATGCTTAGATGCACGACACTGTAGGCAGTATCACACATGACAGGATTAGATACACTCATGAGCAGACAATATCTAACAAAATAGGCTTAGATACATGATTCTTCAGACAGTATCACAATAGGATTAGATACACAGCTCAGCAGACAGTATCACACATGATAGGATTAGATACACAACGCTGCAGACAGTATCACACAGGATAGGATTAGATATGCAGTTTAGCAGACAGTTTCACACATGATAGGATTAGATACACAGCTCGGCAGACAGTATCTCACACAGGATAGGATTAGATACACAACTCTGAAGACAGTATTACACATGATATGATGAGATACACAAGTCTTCAGGCAGTATCTCACAAAATAGGATTAGATGCACAACACTGTAGACAGTATCACACATGACAGGATTAGATACACTGCTGAGCAGATAGTTTGACACGCAATAGGCTTAGATACACAACTCTGCAGACAGTATTACATATGATAGGATTAGATACACAGCCCAGCAGGCAGTATCACACATGATGTTTGGATTCTGGATTTAGCTTTCCTTTTTTCTCATGTGTTTGACTTTAGCACATTAAATATTCTCAATAGATCTCACCACATTTAGCTGGGTCTGCCCATAGATTTCTCACATCTGAGGCCAGCTGCAAAAGAAAAGGCAGCTGAGCAATCAGCTAAATATGGAGCACTCACTGCCCAGTGGTTGTGACATGTATTGCAGTTTTTTAGAGTTTAGTTACAATCTCGCGATATCATGTTGTTTTGCTATCAGGAGAAAACTGACACCACTCTGAGTTTGGAGATAAGTTAAGAGTGGACGCATCTGTATGTGTTAGTGGGGCCAGGTACAGGGTGCAGCTGTGCAGGGCAGGCTTTAGCGTGCAGATGCTGGGCAGCCATCCCAACCTCACACTGCACACTCCTTCCTCTGTGCTATAGCATGCAGTATATGGCAGCCTCCTTTCTTTGTCTTCACTGTGTACTAGTGCTTATTTTGGCACACTTACATATTCACACATGCAATGGCAGTGCATGCGTATGTAAGTATGCTATAACAAACACTAGTAAATGGCAGAGTACAGGTAGGGAGGGGAGGCTGCCATAAACTGCTTGCTATAGTACAAAAGGCTGACAGAGGAAGGAGTTGGCAGCACCCCTCCCCCAGAGTAGCCAGACCTGCAGTGTTGATCATACTTACCTGATCCCTACTGCTAGGTTCCAGCTCTATCACATCACTGCCATCGCTGCAGGTCCTGGGGCACGTGACCACTGCAGCAAATGGCTGGCTGCAGCAGTGATGTTTCACCCATGCAGCATGTCATTGGGTCACATGTCACACAGGTGACATGACATGTCACCACTGCGGCCAGTCATTGGCTCTAGCAGTCACGTGCCTCTTGTCAAAATGGATGCTAAAAATTACAGTAAAATAAATTAAAAAAAAGAGTTATAAGCCATGAGTGGGGTTTGCGCAGGAGGAGCGGGTTGTGAAGAAATGTTTGGGAGTGGGGGGCCCAAAGTTGCTGAAGAGCCCAGTCAGTTCTAGCTATGCTTCTGCTTCAGTACATACAGTAGGTTATACTGCATAGAATTAAAAAAGAGAATTTCAAAGCACACCTTGATAGTGCAACCGGCTGATAATCATTTCAAATGTTCACTATCCAAAGCCTCACAACTTTTATAGAAGCTCATCGAAGGTATGCTACTAGTTTGCAAGTTACCAGAATAGAAAGAGTCAGTAACCAACATTGGTCCTTCTCACCTATAAGGCCTTCTGGATCTTAAACTTGGACACTAGAATACAAAAGGGTGTTAGGTATAGGTCAGTGTATTGTAAGGGTATTTTTAAGTGACTGGTTCTCCCCTTTAATTCTGTTTAATACTTTGTAATAGTTTAAGTTTCCCTTGTAATGAAGTGGGTTAGAGATATACCCATCCCCCATTGTACTGATACATTCCCGAGTGATCTCAGTGACATGTGTGCTGCACACTGGAGGAGGGGCTAACAGGTTAAAACATTATGACACACATTTTCTCAGGAGACTCCACCAGGCCCTCCATTCTTGGTAGGAGTATGATAGCCCTATTTCTCTTTTTCACCCCGGGGTGCCGGTCATGTGTTAAAATGGGGTAGATGGCCATGGGATATAGCATGATCGATGGAGTCTCCACCCCATTTCAGCTAGTGATGTTTATTTACTCTTTATTATTCTGTATGTGATTTCTTTGTTTTATCGTATATTTAATCACTTAGTAAATATATTTATTCATGTAGCCTGTATAAGCTTATTCATTCTCAAGTCTTTTGAATTCACTTTACACTACAGTCAGACTTAATGTACCTGTATTGATACATCTAAAATGTTTCCTTTTGAGCTAAAACGTTTTGATACTTATATGTTTCCATTAGTGTTGATCGAGCACCGTAGTGCTCGGGTGCTTGGGTCGAACACTAGGCGGTGCTCGAGTGCTCGAGTGCTCGACCGAGCACCGGAGCACAATGGAAGTCAATGGGAGAACCCGAGCACTAAACCAGGCACCCCCTGCTCTGAAGAGGGGAGGGTGTCTGGTTCATAGGGAAAGGTGGGAAAATGGTGGAAACACCACTGAAATGGTTTGAGGACAGCATGGGGAGGATGTCTGGATGCATCTTGGACTCCAAAATCACTGCTGGGAACGATGTTGTCCGAGTATTACGCCACTTTTACGGAATGACAAGAATACCTTGAAACCAAAACCGAAGATAACATTGTTTTTAGAGGAAATATTGTTAGGAAAAATATATTTACTTGTACATAAAGCACAAGTGCTGCCAGAGATTACAAGGAAGAGGCACTCAGATACAACCGGTATATCACATAAAGGAGGGCCTCATTCACATTGTGGTACAATTGTTCATGTCGTGGGACTCCTACACTCATAAAGCCTATGCACAAAGTGAAAGGGATGCCAAAAATTGCAAGGAACATGCACTCCAATACACCCTTTATTACGCATAAAGGAGTGCATCAGACACACCCTTGAAAAATACGGATTGATGGCCTGCTGCTGACACTCAAAAACATTAGGGGTGAGGGTCTGCTGCTGAGCTGATCCTCTAAAACATTATGGGTGAGGTGCTGCTGCTGAGCTGACCGTCTAAAAAAATTATGAGTGAGGTCCTGCTGCTTAGCTGACCGTCTAAAAAATAATGGGTGAGGTCCTGCTGCTTAGCTGACCGTCTAAAAAAATAATGGGTAAGGTCCTGCTGCTTAGCTGGTCATCTAAAAAATTATGGGTGAGGTCCTGCTGCTTAGCTGACCGACTAAAAAATTATGTGTGATGTGCTACTGCTGAGCTGACTGTCTAAAAAATTATGGTTGAGGTCCTGCTGCTGAGCTGACGATCTAAAAAAAAAAGTCTTGAAAAATACGGATTGATGGCCTGCTGCTGACACTCAAAAACATTAGCGGTGAGGGTTTGCTGCTGAGCTGACCCTCTAAAACATTATGGGTGACGTGCTGCTGCTGAGCTGACCATCTAAAAAATTATGGGTGAGGTGCTGCTGCTGAGCTGACTGTCTAAAAAATTATGAGTGAGGTCCTGCTGCTTAGCTAACCGTCTAAAAAATTATGGGTGAGGTGCTGCTGCTTAGCTGACCGTCTAAAAAATTATGGGTGAGGTGCTGCTGCTGAGCTGACAGTCTAAAAAATTATGGGTGAGGTCCTGCTTGTGAGCTGACCATCAAAAACATTATGGGTGACATGCTGCTGTTGAGCTGACCGTCTAAAAAATCATGGTTGAGGTGCTGCTGCTGAGCTGACCGTCTAAAAAATTATGGGTGAGGTCCTGCTGGTGACCGTCTTAAAAATTAGTGGTCAAGGCCTGCTGGTGACCGTATTAATAATTAGTGTTGAGGGCCTGCTGGTGAACATCGAGGGCAGCCTAATAAGCAGTTTCATATGATGGAGGATGAGGAGGAAGAGGATGAGAAGAGGAAGGGATACATGGGAATACAGTGTATTCAATACACCCTAAAAGCCACATTTAAAGTGCCTTCATGTTAAGCCGTTTTCCTCTAGTGGAGTAGAGAAGTCAGGGGCAATCCAGGCCTTGTTCATTTTGATAAGCATCAAGCTGTCAGCATTTTCAGTTGACAGGCGGATGCGTTTATCAGTTATTATGCCCCCAGCGGCACTAAATACCCGCTCTGACAAAATGTTGGCGGCAGGGCAGGCCAGCACCTCCAAGGTGTAGAGCGCCAGTTTGTGCCACGTGTCCAACTTAGACACCCAATAATTATAAGGCACAGAGGGATCGCTGAGGACGTTGTCACGGTCAGCTAGGTACTCCTTCACCATCTTCCAAAACTTTTCCCTCCTTATGACACTAAGCCGCTCATCAGGGTGAGGGTGCTGGCGGGCTGTCATAAAACTGTCCCAGGCCTTGGAGAGTGTCTCCCTGTCTTTGTTGGAACTGCTGTGTGTTCCCCTCGTCTCCCCTCCTCGGATGGCCAAGGAACTACGTACTCTGCCGCCAACGTTGTCAGCTGGAAATTTTTGGAGCAATTTTTCTACAAGGGCCTTCTGGTATTGCACCATTTTGTTAGTCCTCTCCACCAGAGGAATAAGAGATGAGAAGTTCTCTTTGTAGCAGGGGTCGAGAAGGGTGAACAACCAGTAATCGGTGTTGGATAAAATGCGTATAACGCGAGGGTCACGGGAAAGGCAACATAGCATGAAGTCAGCCATGTGTGCCAGAGTCCCAACAGACAAGGCTTCGCTCTCCTCACCAGGAGGATGACTCTCAATCTCCTCGTCCTTTTCTTCCTCTTCGCCCCATCCACGCCGAAGAGATGGTGTAAACCTGCTATGGGTACTACCCTCTGTAGTGGTGGCAACCGTCTCCTGCTCCTCCTCCTTCTCCAGTTCGCGCTGAGAAGACGAACTGAGGGTGGTCTGGCTAACACCCTCTGTAGGGTCTTCCCCCATTTCCACCTCTACCACATGCAGAGCGTTCGCCTTTATTGTGAGCAGTGAGCTTTTTTGTAGACACAGAAGTGGGATGGTTACGCTGATAATTGCATTATCGACGCTCACCATCTGTGTAGATTCATCAAAGTTGCATAAAACCTCACAGAGGTCAGACATCATTGCCCACTCGTCACTTGTGAAGAGCGTAATCTGACTGAAAAAGCGCCGACCGTGTTGCAGCTGGTATTCCATTACTAACCTCTCAAAGCCTGCCCAACATGTGGAAGGTGGAGTTCCAGGGTGTGCTCAGGTCACACAGCAGTCGGTGAGCTGGCAAGTGCAAGTGCTGAAACTGTAGGTGACCGGCTGAAGCTGTAGGTGACTTTCGGAAATGGGCACACAGGCGACGCACCTTCACCAGTAGCTCAGGCAAATTGGGGTAGCTTTTCAGAAACCGCTGAACCAAGTTGAAGACATGGGCCAGGCATGGTATGTGTGTGAGGTTGCCCAGCTCCAAAGCCGCCACAAAGTTGCGGTCGTTATTAGACACAACCATGCCTGGCTGTAGGTTAACTGGCGAAAGCCACAGCTCAGCCTGGTCCCTTATGCCCTGCCACAGCTCTGCGGTGGTGTGCTGTTTGTCACCTAAGCAAATAAGCTTCAGCACGGCCTGTTGCCGCTTACCGACTGCTGTGCTGCACTGCTTCCAGCTACTGACTGAAGTCTGACTGGTGCTGCAAGATGCGAATTCTGCAGTGGAAGTGGAAGAGGAGGTGGAGGAAGAGAAGGTGGGCTTGAAGCCGCTACTGTAGCTGGTGGCGGAAATCCGGATGGAAGTAGGGCCCGCAATCCTTGGCGTCGGTAGCACCTGTGCCATCCCAGGGTATGACTCGCTCCCAGCCTCCACAACGTTCACCCAGTGTGCCATCAGGGAAATATAACGTCCCTGGCCAGAAGCACTTGTCCATGTGTCAGTCGCTAAGTGGACCTTCCCCGTAACTGCGTTGGTCAGGGCACGGGTTATGTTTCGGGACACATGCTGGTGTAAGGCAGGGACGGCACACCAGGAAAAATAGTGGCGGCTGGGGACTGCGTAACGAGGGACAGCTGTCGCCATCAGGCTGCGAAAAGCCTCAGTGTCCACCAACCTAAACGGCAACATTTCCAGTGCCAGCAATTTTGAAAGTTGCGCGTTTAGTGCTATGGCCTGTGGGTGGCTGGGTATTTGCGCTTGCGTCCAAATGCCTGGGGTAAGGACATTTGAATGCTGTGCTGGGACACTGAAGTGGACGTGCTTGCTGATGGTGCTTGCGAAGGTCCAGGTGCCGGGCGGCTGGCATCTGGGCCTGTGTCTTGGACAGCACATAACAGAGGGGAAGAGGAGGCAGTGGTGTGAACTGCAGACACCGATCGTGGACCCAGGCGTTTGGCCCACCTATTAGGGTGCTTTGCTGACATGTGGCGGATCATGCTGGTGGTGGTCAGGCTGCTGGTGTTCACGCACCTGCTCATTTTTGCATGGCACAGGTTGCAAATTACAATTCATTTATCGTCAGCACTTTCCTCAAGAAAGCGCCAGACTGTGGAACACCTACCCCTTGGCAAGGGAGATTGCCACAAGGGGCTGCTCCGGGGAACAGTTGCGGGCCTGTTTGGCGTGGCCTGCCTTCTCCCTTTTGCCACCCCACTGCCTCTTCCAGCCTGTTGCGGTGCTGCGGATCCCTCCTCCTCTGTACTGCTGTCCTCGCTCGGCTTGCCACCTTCCCAGATTGGGTCAGCGATTTCATCATCCACCACCTCCTCTTCCATTTCCTCACTCTGGTCCTCCTCCTCACACCGTGACCTAACAAGAACTTGACTTAACTCTGTCTCATCCTCATCATTAACCTCTTGAGGCACTAATTGTCCTTGACTTATTGGCAACTGTGTCTCATCATCATCATGCACCTCGCCAGACACTAATTGCCGTTCCCCACCATCCTCTTCTGTGGATGCTCAGGAGTTTGCTCCTGTCCCCTTTAAAGCGGGCTTGGCAAGAGGCCCAAATCAAGGAACGGCGATGAAAAAAGCTTCTCGGAATATCCGAGTGTGGGATCACTTATTTGCTCAGACTCTGCATGGTGGGAGGAAGGAGGAGGAGGATAAGGGTAAGGATTTCGTTGACCAGACTCTTGGCTACTGAGACTGGACTTTGTGGAAGAGAGGGTGGTGCTTAACCGACTGGAAGCATTATTTGCTGCAATCCAACCGACTACCTGGTCGCACTGGTGTGGCATCAAGAGTGGTGTCTTTTGCCGCCCTGCAAACTGTGACATGAAGCTAGGAGTTTTGGATGACTTTGTTTCTTGGGCTCTGCCAGCAGGCACAGTTTCACCGCGTCCAGGGCCATGGCCTCTGCGTGCACCATCAACAGCACGTCCACTTCCCTGTCCCTTACTGCTCGCCTTGCACATATTAAATGGTATACAGTATATGCAAGTTTGTCACAAGTACAGTAGCACAGATTTTTTTAAAGTGTATGAGCAGAAAAATTACACCGAATGTCAGAAATATTTAGGAGACACAAATGTTAAACAGCAGACGCAACACAGGTAATGTCGCCTTGATTAGCGGCAGAAAAAATAACACCGGATGTCAGATATATAGGATACAGAAACTTTATAATGCACATGCTGCGCAGGTGGTGTTAAGGTCAGGCAAACTTGCGTTATTTTTGCCCCAAAAGAAAATAAAATATTGCAGCCAGATATAACAATAGTCCTTAAAAGGACTTTTGGGTCTTTTAAACAGAACAACTAGCCCTGCCTAGCCAAATCCTACCCTTACACTATCTGTCCCTCCTTGCGCAAACGTTATACAACAGACGCAGCGCAGGTAATGTCGCCATGCTTAGCGGCAGTAAAAATGACACCGAGTGTTAGGTATATAGGATACAGAAACGTTATAATGCACGCGCAACACAGGTAATGTCGCCTTGATTAGCGGCAGTAAAAATAACAACGAATGTCAGGTATATAGGATACAGAAATGTTATAATGCACACGCAACACAGGTAATGTCGCCTTGATTAGCGGTAGAAAAAATAACACCGGATGTCAGGTATATAGGATACAGAAACGTTCTAATGCACACGCTGTGCAGGTGGTGTTAAGGTCAGGCAAACTTGCGCTATTCTTACCCCAAAAGAAAAAAAAATATTGCAGCCAGATATAACAACAGTCCTTAAAAGGACTTTGGGTCTTTTAAGCAAAACAACTAGCCCAATCCTATCCCTACACTATCTGTCCCTCCTTGCGCAAACGTTATACAGCAAATGCAGTGCAGGTAATTTCGCCTTGATTAGCGGCAGAAAAAATAGCAACGGATGTCAGGTGTATAAGATACAGAAACGTTATAATGCACACGCTGCGCAGGTGGTGTTTAGGTCAGGCAACCTTGCGTAATTTTTGACCCCCCAAAAAATATAATGTTTCAGCCAGATATAATAGCCCTTAAAAGGGCTTTTGGGTCTTTTCAACAAAAAAAAACTAGCCCTGCCTAGCCAATTTCTATCTCTACACTATCTGTCCCTCCTTGCAGCAGCTCTCCCTGACTCGGTCTGAGCCGGGTCACATGTCACCGGGTGCTATATAGCACCCGATGACGCGTTCCCAGCCAGCTAATCACTGTAATGCCAGTAGCCAAAATGGCTACTGGCATTACAGTGAATGCCAGTACCTCCCCGCACGCTAATTGGCTAATTAGCATGCAGGGAGGGGACTCGAGCATGGTGCTCAAGCACACGCAGTGTTCGGCTGAACACCGCGTGGTCCCGAGCGCCGCCATGCTCTCTCAACACTAGTTTCCATTTCAAAATAGCTTCAAATTGTATTCAACATATGACTATTTATGAGTGTTAAATTGGTTGTCTGGTCTACAATATTGATGACTGATCCTCAGATGGGTCAGGTAGGATTCTGACACTCAACATCATCCCCCACCCCACCATACACACACACAGCTCTTACACAGTGTGGTAGCTGTACCAGTGTACTGCATCTCAGCACCCATTCAAGTAGACAGAAGCTGATCTGCAAAATGCCAGTGAAAGAAACTACAAAGTGTATGGAGCCTTTTGCTGCCACCCTGTATAGTTTCCGGTGCTGCAGTTGCCCGATTCTGCTGATCGGTGCTAGGTGCGGGTGGACCCCCACAGATCTGATATTGATGATCTATCCTGAGAATAGATCATTAATTTTTGGAATCCAGTCAACCCTCTTTAATGTTGGAAGAGACTAATTCAACCACTTCCAATCTGGCACGTGTATTTGTATATGGTTGTTCCCAGGGGCAGCATGGGAACTTAAAGTGGCCCTGGAAAAAACACTGCAAGTGGCCCTGTTTTGTAGTCTGGTCCAAATTGATGAAAGGCAGGGCCGACGCAAGTAGGCAGGGCCAACAATACCATATTGTGGCACATTATACTACCCCAACAGAGCCAAAGACCACAGTTCATCACAAATACTGCTGCCAGCAGTACAAAATACATCCTCACAAACTTCCACTGTCCGACATTGAGGAGGGCCCAGACGGACCCCTGGGCATCGGTCCAGCAGGAAATTTCCCTGTAAGGTCTATGGCTAGTCCGCCCCTGGTTGTTCCAATAATGGACTTTGCTATGACCAAGAATCCTTACAGAATTCAAAATGCGTAAGCACATCACTTGCTTTTAATGGTTGCACACCACTTGCTTTTAATGTTTATTTAATTATTGGATTTTAAAGATTTGGTGCTGGAACTTCCATTACCTAGAGGATTTCCTGGAACCAACCAGCACAATCCATGCACTAAGCATTGGGACATGTGCATGCAATCCAGGACTTGGCAGTGAGCTCATACTGTCTTCTTATTTTGCCTACAGTAGTAAAATCCAGTTGTGATGTGGAAAACCTATCTGTGCTTAATATCTATCTGATCACTGGACAAGTACTCATAACTGTAAATGCAGTCCCAGGCACACAGTAGCAGTATGTGCAATGCTGATGAAGTTCTTTTTTTGCTTTTTTCATAGTGCCTAATGCAATTTATTTTAAAAATATGTCAGTTTCTCTTTAAATATTAAACTCTACATATATTATTTTATTCTTTTTGTTTCATTCTTCCTTCATTACATTCTAAATATGGAATACAAACAACTGTATAATTATACGCAGTGAATTACTTATGTCCTATTAAAATATGTTTCATTTTCCCTCTAAATCACTTTAATATTATAATAGTTAGCTGTATTTTTTACAAGTCCATTTTATCCACAGGAGAATGTTTTATGCAAAATGAGAAACCTCCAACCTGCGTGCTTCTCAATTGTGACCTTTTACATAACAAGCAGGCAATAGTAATTAACAAATTAATTTCTTCCTGTGGTAGAAAATGAGTCAGCTGAGTTTTGCCAAAAAAAAAAAAATAACATACATGCTGGGATAATTACAAAGAGCTATTCCATTGGTTCATTTAGGAATCCATGAGTCGACAATGTTTGTTTTAACCTGCCAACTCGAACTTCTCATCTAAATTGCTGCTTCAACAATTGCTGGAGGTGTATTGAGTTCCTGTTAAATGATTCTGCACCAGAGATGTCTTTTTTGTTCAACCTAAATACACTCATGATTTGTCTTTATATATAACTGTATGAGGTGAGGAACAAGAGGTAAATCGAAGGCTGCCAACTACTGACCTCTTTCCAACAAAACCGTAATATTATCAACCATTTGTTCATTTACTTCTAACACACGGTGTATTTATATTTTGTGGGAGAAAGTTTACATATCTATGTAGACTTAGGGTAACAATAATAGTAATGTAGATTTAAAGGGAGCAAAACATGCACCAGCTTTGTATGAAGTGCATTTTATTACAAAACATATAGGTTTTTTGGGGCTACTGATATTGATGACCTATGCCAAGGATAGGTCATCAATATACAATCAGTGGTGGTCCAACACCCACCACCGATTAGCTGTTACACACAGGTGCTGGTGTAGGAACTACTACTGGTAATGGACCATTCAAAATGTAGTGGCCATGCTGGGTTCAAATGAATGGGAGTCGAGCTTCCAAGACCGCTCAAAGTGGTAATTCTTGTGCTGGTGGCTGCACGGAGAAGCTGATCATTGGGAGTGATGTGTATTGTACTCCACCAATCAGATACTAATAATGATAACGTATCCTAAGGATAGGTGACCAATATCAGCCAGAGGTTTAAATAGGTACAGATATACACATTGGGTCTTTATCTGTACAAGCATACATGTAGCACTATGTCGCTTGTTTAATACGCTATCTTTTGATACATTTTGAAGGTGATCAACACCAATACTCAGGCCAGCACACAAAAGTATCTGTGAGGGATAATAAGTACATGGTAACGTTTATAACGTCAGTCGTAACATTAAAACTGACAGTGGTGTGAATGATATTGACTATCTTAATACAATGTCACCTGTCAAGGGTCAGATATCTAAGGTGGCAAGTGAACAGTCAGTTCTTGCAGTTACTGTTTTGGAAGAAATAAAAATGGGCAAGTGTAGGAGCCTGAACAACAATAGTTTCATACAATAGTTACAAAGTTAATACGGTTGAAAAAAGACCAATCAAGTTTAACCAAGGAATGACATAGGCCAACTTGTGTTAGAGGAGTTATATCATCTCTAACATAGCAGGTCTTATAAGGTATAGTGAGTGGTTAGTAGTTTCCAAAAGTGGTGCATGAAAGAACAACAATGTGGTCCTACAGAAGACCTACTATAGCACAAATTGCTGGAAAAAAAGTTACTGCTGGCAGCTATGATAGAAAGGTGTCAAAACGCACAATGCATTGAAGCTATATGACTGCAGACCAGTTATAGTTGAACTCTGACACTGCCAAATGCACCAGCAATGGACAAATGAACATCAAAACTGTGTCATTGAGAAATGGAGGAAGGTGGCCAGATGTAACGTATGACATTTTGTTTTACATCATGTGGACATCTGAATGCACATGCATCACTTATTTGGGTAATAGCACTCTGCTACCCATTCACCCTACATCAAGGGCACCAAAGGCCACCACCAGGCAGGAGACCTGAAATCCAGGGAGTGGCCTTAGGGAAAGAATTGTTGTACCTACGAAAGTACTGCATTGCTGGCCTGGGAGAACAGGAACTGGGTTAGTCACCATGAGGACCACGACCATCCTCAGTGCCACCCTCATCACTCCCATCCCCTCCTCCCCCTCAAGCATCCCCTGCAGGATGGCACAATGCATTTTCATATCATGACAATGAACTTTACAATATTAGACAGAGTTTTTTTTAAGCATTACATTATATATATATATATATATATATATATATATATATATATATATATATACAGTACAGACCAAACGTTTGGACACACCTTCTCATTCAAAGAGTTTTCTGTATTTTCATGACTATGAAAATTGTAGATTCACACTGAAGGCATCAAAACTATGAATTAACACATGTGGAATTATATACTTAACAAAAAAGTGTGAAACAACTGAAAATATGTCTTATATTCTAGGTTCTTCAAAGTAGCCACCTTTTGCTTTGATTACTGCTTTGCACACTCTTGGCATTCTCTTGATGAGCTTCAAGAGGTAGTCACCTGAAATGGTTTTCACTTCACAGGTGTGCCCTGTCAGATTTAATAAGTGGGATTTCTTGCCTTATAAATGGGGTCGGGACCATGAGTTGTGTTGGGCAGAAGTCAGGTGGATACACAGCTGATAGACCTACTGAATAGACTGTTAGAATTTGTATTATGGCAAGAAAAAAGCAGCTAAGTAAAGAAAAACGAGTGGCCATCATTACTTTAGGAAATGAAGGTCAGTCAGTCCGAAAAATTGGGAAAACTTTGAAAGTGTCCCCAAGTGCAGTTGCAAAAACCATCAAGCGCTACAAAGAAACTGGCTCACATGAGGACCGCCCCAGGAAAGGAAGACCAAGAGTTGCCTCTGCTGCGGAGGATAAGTTCATCCGAGTCACCAGCCTCAGAAATTGCAGGTTAACAGCAGCTCAGATTAGAGACCAGGTCAATGCCACACAGAGTTCTAGCAGCAGACACATCTCTACAACAACTGTTAAGAGGAGACTGTGTGCAGCAGGCCTTGGATAGACTCTACATGCCTGGTTCCCACCGTGAAGCATGGAGGAGGAGGTGTGATGGTGTGGGGGTGCTTTGCTGGTGACACTGTTGGGGATTTATTCACAATTGAAGACATACTGAACCAGCATGGCTACCACAGCATCTTGCAGCGGCATGCTATTCCATCCGGTTTGCGTTTAGTTGGACCATCATTTATTTATCAACAGGACAATGACCCCAAACACACCTCCAGGCTGTGTAAGGGCTATTTAACCAAGAAGGAGAGTGATGGGGTGCTACGCCAGATGACCTGGCCTCCACAGTCACCAGACCTGAACCCAATCGAGATGGTTTGAGGTGAGCTGGAACGCAGAGTGAAGGCAAAAGGGCCAACAAGTTCCAAGCATCTCTGGGAACTGTTGGAATACCATTTCAGGTGACTACCTCTTGAAGCTCATCAAGAGAATGCCAAGAGTGTGCAAAGCAGTAATCAAAGCAAAAGGTGGCTACTTTGAAGAACCTAGAACATAAGACATATTATCAGTTGTTTCACACTTTTTTGTTAAGTATATAATTTCACAAGTGTTAATTCATAGTTTTGATGCCTTCAGTGTGAATCTACAATTTTCATAGTCATGAAAATACAGAAAACTCTTTGAATGAGAAGGTGTGTCCAAACTTTTGGTCTGTACTGTATATAGTAACGTAGTGTTAAGATATGGTCAGTGAATGTTGATTATGACAGTCCTACACATTTGAAATTTCACTTGTTGTATCTATACTATCTTTATGCCATAAAATGAACAAATTCTAGAGATAAAAGTTGTCTTGGTAGACTAGTGCTTGTCAGTTATTTTGGGGATTCCAGCTGCTGACAAATTCTTTATGAATTTGTTTGAAAAGTACAAAGAACCGATGGGCACCACCAAATAAAGTAATGAGGTGGAATAATGCCTCTAATATGATATGTTACATTTTCCAACTTTTAAGATGTGACATAAGAAATAGTATGAAAACTGATGTATAAATGATACACATAAATGGAAAGATTTATGAACTTCTATACACTAGAAACCTGGAGTAAAAATATCACAAACCAAAAGTTCCAAAAATTAAAATGGTGTTTTTATGCCACCCTTGCCATATTCTAAAAAGAGAGCATGGTGTGGACGTGGTGTGGGTGGGCTCATCAATCCCGGCAGATTTATCATCACTTACACCAGTTTTCTGGTGTGAATGATGACTGAAATCTGCTCCAGAAACTTCATTCTAGGCATACAGAGTGGTGGAAGATGCCATTAAAGGGGTTGTCCAAGTTATGAAAAAAAAATATATAGCACTGTAAATCTGATGGGCAGCAATATATAACTAAGTTCAGTTTTAGGCAAAAAAAATTTCCCTGGTTCTCTTCTGGCCTTTGTTTACATGCAATAACAACAATCTCAGTCCCTCCCCCCTTCTCTGCAAAGGCAGTGAATACAAGTGCTGAGTGACATGTCTGCCTGCTGGAATACTCAGCAGCATGTTGTATGTGTAGGACTACAAGTCCCAGCTGTACAATGACACTGCTGATACACACAGGAAATTCTCCCTACCTGTTCTTGTACAATACAATTCTTCTATAGCTCCTTGCCCAGCATTTGTCTCCTCTCACTGCTGCAGCTACTATTTGTTGTAAAGCCTTGAGCCCTCAGTGTGTTCTGGCTGAAGGGGATAATGTTTTATCTGAAGGAATCCAGGGAGAGAGCAGATAGAAGGAGCCCGGCAAAGAAAGGGGGCGTGGCCAGTGACGTCTCGTGTACAGACTGTTATCTGAACTCTGAGGCTTGTGCACGAAACATCACAGACCAGGGAGATAAGCTGACATCACAGGTCATGTGAGCCTCAGTCAACTCTGAGAAACCAGCAGCTTTAGAAACAAAAAGTATATGGGAAAGTTGTTATACTTGACAAGTTAGAAACATATAAAGAACAAAAAAATAACTCGGACAACCCCTTTAATTTGACTAGGTGTGTGCCTTATCATAAATTAAAATGGTTTTATGAGACTTTATTACTGATGATCTAGCCTGTAGATAGGTCATCAGTTTTTGATCAGTGAGGGTCCAACACCCAGGACTCCCAGCGATCAGCTGTTGGAGGAGGCACCAGCACATATAGTAGAGCCACGGCCTTCTCTACTAACCAAACACAGCACCAAACAGCTGATCGTGGGGGGTCCCAGGTGTCGGAACCCCACTGATCTGGTACTGAAGACCTATCCAGAGGATAGGTCATCAGTAGTAAAGTCTCAGAAAACCCCTTTATGCTCATGCTCTTGCAATGCAGAGAATAGCAAGACAGGCAAAGAAAATGCTGGTCTTGATTATCATTCCTCTATGTGTTAAGTTAATATTTTTACTCTATGCTCTACCCATTTATATAGGACATTCCCTCAACCTATGGCATTTGAATTGCAAGTAGTGCATGCTGCCTCTTTGCATCATAAGCTAATATAAATACAGATCGTAGACCAGGCCCCCTTAAAAATAAAGACACTAGACCAAATCCCAGTATGCAGATCCCAGACCTTCTAAATAAATACAGACTCCTTATGTTCACAGATGCACCCAATAACTTGATGATGCCTCTGGCATCAGGATGCTGTCTGAAATGGCAGGAGTGAAGATTAGAAATACAGAGAGGCAAGGCATTGAGTCCGAATGTGGTGCACTGGGAGAATTTCCTGGTCTCGTGGATCATTGAGAGGTCATCCCCCAAATACTGTATGTGATATGTGCACTTTCCTTTGATAGCTAAACACATCAGCGGCTAAACATTTCTCTTCTGTCTTGAAAGGGAGTTACAATGTATCAGTGAATGTAATGTATCAGTACAGACAAAGTGTAGCAGCATGGAGTCCAGGCTTTTCAGCTCATAGGGCATTGCATAGGCTGGACACAATCACCTTGACTATCAAGTCTAATTCTTTCATGAGCCAGAGAACTTTTCTGCCCAACAGTGAGAGATTGAAAGCTACAAACTTTATATTGGGAAATTCGGAAATCTGACTTAATTTGGTCATAAATGATTCACTGCTAATATGATACAAGGTTTAAGCATAAGATGTATATTAGAAATATGAACCTCTTTGTTATCTGCATTATAAAGTAAAACGTTCTTGAATGAATAAAATCTGACATTTATTATTTAGAAAGTGTTCAGCATATGGCGGGTTAACCGTATATTATCTCTCTCTGTACACAGCGAGTGCATCTTCTTATCACTTTACTGCCTAATCAATGCCCAAAGGAACACAGTCTGTGTGCTGTTATCTTCGGCCTCGGCAACTCCTAGTAACAGTGTACTCTTATCTTTTAGATTTGTGGCAAATACAAGTTCAAAGATGAGATTTAGTACAATGTCACACAAAGAGCTTGCCATCTATTTTAATTGATAGTTCATACATTTCTGAGAGAGCTCTAGAATAGCAATAGCCATAATGTAGACATCAATAGCAGATTTGTGCTCCCTTTATATTTTAATATAATTTTAATGGTAAATTTCAGTCTTGCAACTTGATAACAGAATATAGTCCCGCTTGACAGCACATTAATCCCGTCAGCTATTCCTTACAAGGGGTTCATGCTCTATACTTGCTATGGAACTCATGGAATCCACCTACAGCTTCTTATCATAATATCTCTCTGAGGCAGGAAAATCTATGTGGCTGTTAATACATTCATCTTACTTGAGTAGATGAACTGTAAGCTGATGGTCCTGTTTGCAGTCCCCGGCGTCATTGAAGAGGCAATATCTGTCCTTTTAAATTATCTTGGCAGATTCCCCCACTGGCTGCAAAGACTGCTGCAGGCATTCAGAGAACGGCCTGACCTAGTTACAGCTCAAGAGGCAGAAAAGGAAACTCCAAAGGGCTGAAAGATTATGGAAGTGGGAGACCAACTGTGAAATGTTGTAAAGGAGATCTGTCTTAACCCTTTGCACATTACTTAGATTCTGTCAAAAGCATATGACCACGCATGGTCGCAGGTTGGGCATTCCTGGTCTAAACCTTCAAGTCTACTACATTTAAATGTATCCATACACCTTAGTCTGCTATCTGAATGAGGTCTACACATACAAACATGCTAGGTATGGCTGAGCATACACATATTTTCAATGAGTAAAGGGGAACAAGCCTCTTCCAGACACTTTTGTCAGCAGCTTATCTCTATTGAGAACAAATGATCAGGCATGTTTAAATTCAGCATGTCCAATCTTTTCCCCCAAGAATGAATTTCGGCTGAACATTTTTATACAAGTCCAATGTGTATATAGCCACCTTTAGGCTCAAATGTTCTTTCCAAGTTTAAGAGGAGGTATGAGAAACATCAAAAGAAAGTCCACCCGGGTGAATAGACCCAATAGATCCCAAATTAGGTAGACACTATACATTTTCCTTTAAGAATTCTCTAACTATTCAAGGTCTCAGAACAATTCTTGAAGGGACTGCCAATAACTTAGAATGAACTAAAAATAAGTGGTACAAAATTGTAAAGCAAATAGAAAGAGACGGGACTACAGTGGTCTTTCAAATTACAATGTACTCACGTTACAATATTTTCAATGTACAACAGTGTTGTTGTAGGCCATTGTAACGTTGAATCACATTGCACACACATTGCGACAAACAGTGCAGATACATGTGGCTTGGTGGAAGATTCCCAGTAATTCAAGCCCTCAGATGTGGTCAGTTGTGACCATGGCATCTAAGGCAGCTTTCCCTGGGAGTGCTGCACCTCCAGGGCCGGACCTAACAGTTCCCTCAAGGGTTCTATTTAGAAATCGAGGGAGCTGTTTGGTTGCTTTGGTAGCCTAAACCCTGGCTATCAGACTTACCACAGTGATGTTCCTATGGAGTCCTGTCTGTGACAGAACTCCATATGAACATTGCGAATCTCCCATAGACTGTAATGGTAAATCATTGCAGTCTGTGGGAGAAGGGATCAGATGAGTACATGTTCAAGTTCCTTATGGAAACTTTAAAATAGTGGGAAAGAAAGTTAAAAAATGTTTAGAAAAAAAATATAAAACTTAACCCCCCATTTCTCTATTTTATATATAAAAATAAACAATAAAAAATAAATATTAATATATAAATAATGGGTATATGCCATTATGTAAGGCCCCAATTATTACAATCTAAAAATAATTTTCCTGTAAATGCCGTAATAGAGAAAAAAAAACATCCACAACTCACTATTTTTTGTTCACGTTATCCACTCAAAAAAAATGAAAAAAGTGATCAAAAAGTGTTACACACCCCAAAAATTGTACTCATAAAAACAGTTTGCCCTGCAAAAAACAAGCTCTCATACAGTTCTGTAGACAGAAATATAAAAATGTTATGGATGACAGAAAATGGAGAAAATGGAGATGCAAAGAAAATGTTTATTTTTTCAGAAGTTTGTATTTTAAAAAGTAGGGAAAAATAAAAACTATATAAATCTGGTATCTTTGTAACCATACTGGCCACCTTAATAGGGTCATCATATAATTTTCAGTGTTCAGTGAACGCAACAACAAAACCCAAATCATTTTTCCCTCCGTTTTCCAACATAAGCTATTCTAAAATAAACTGTGCCATTAAAAAATAAGCAAGCTCTTACAAGCAAGCATTTACATGTTGTATTTTCGCTCCGGCTGCCTCTCAGCAGGGGGTTAACGTGCTGCGGCCAGATCCATGGCCCACCTCCATTACAGTGAATTTGGGCCGGAGCGCAGTTCCGGCCCCACACGTGTACCTGCGGCAGTGCGGATCCGGAGGGACCCTTCACCCACTGGATCCGGGCTGCCGCTAGTGTAGAAGTAGCCTTACATTCAACTCTAATGAACAGTTGTAGCTACATGGGAATAGTTTGGGGCTGGAGGATCCTGTTTCTAACCACTAGTGCTCTTACTGAGTTATTTACTCACTCCCACGTAGCTTGGATGAAAAATAAATTAAATATGTTTTACACTTACTAGAGGCTGCAGGTGCAATGACCGGGGCCTAGTTGCTACGGGGGCGACCCTTCCCCTCCAGGGCCCTCTAAGGTGATGTCCCTCTGGTCCCAGTGTAGGAGTGCCAAGGGTAGTTTAGGCCACTTATGTCTTGGTAGCATGCGTCACGGTGTTCCTACCTTGATGGACGGATAGGCCCCAGGCGGTGGCTCCGGCTGCAGTAATATAAGTAGGAATAATTGAGGGTCGTCTAGTGGAAATGAAGTCCAGACTTTTATGGATGATCCAACGCAAGATAATTCACTTCAGACTTCAGCTTGATGTTCCAGCAAGTGCAGATTTATATACTTGGCAAATGCTTGGAAGATAAAGATTTCTGAATTTCTGTCTTAAGCTGAGCTGTACTATTAAAGGGGTTGTCCGGGTTATTTTTTTGTTCTTTATATGTTTCTAACTTGTCAGGTATAACAACTTTCCCATATACTTTGTGTTTCTAAAGCTGCTGGTTTCTCAGAGTTGACTGAGGGTCACATGACCTGTGATGTCACCTTATCTCCCTGGTCTGTGATGTTTCGTGCACAAGCCTCAGAGTTCAGATAACAGTCTGTACACGAGACGTCACTGGCCATGCCCCCTTTCTTTGCCGGGCTGCTATCTGCTCTCTCCCTGGATTCCTTCAGATAAAACATTAACCCCTTCAGCCAGAACACACTGAGGGCTCAAGGCTTTACAACAAATAGTAGCTGCAGCAGTGAGAGGAGACAAATGCTGGGCAAGGAGCTATAGAGGAATTGTATTGTACAAGAACAGGTAGGGAGAATTTCCTGTGTGTATCAGCAGTGTCATTGTACAGCTGGGACTTGTAGTCCTACACAAACAACATGCTGCTGAGTATCCCAGCAGGCAGACATGTACTCACAGCACTTATATTCACTGCCTTTGCAGAGAAGGGGGAGGGGGAGGGGGAGGGGCAGAGATTGTTATTACTGCATGTAAACAAAGGCCAGAAGAGAACCAGGGAAATGAGGAAATATAGATTTTTTTTGCCTAAATCTTGCTGAACTTAGTTATATATTGCTGCCCATCAGATTTACAGTGCTATATTTTTTTTTCCATAACTTGGGCAACCCCTTTAAGTCTGGCTTTCCTTTTAGAGCTGATTGTCTTGTTTCAGGCTGTAGTACTCAGTCTTGAGGGATCAACAGAGCTGAAGGTGCTCTGCTGTCCTTAACTTGTCCTCCCCCTAGCAGGGGTTAGGGTCCACTCGTCACTAAACTGTTTTTTCCTCCTCTCTGCAGGAAGTTGGAAGAAACTACTTCTCTCCAGCAGAGAGGGTCAGAATGGAATAAGGAACGTACCATTCTGGTGAAACTATACACTAAATCTGCCACAACATTACTGACACCTGCTGGTCCACCAGGTACATTACATTAAAACAGTTACATAACACTGAATAAAATACACATTTCTGCTGGTGATGACATTACTGCACAGGATGACATTTTAGAGTAGCACACAGATATAAGCTAGATACCAAGAGTGGTAACACTACTCTGGGGTGTTACACAGGCACTTCAGGGGCCGTCCTGCCTCAACGGTGGTGACGCCGTCGTTGACGGTGCTCTGCAACATAAAAATGTACACAATTGTTAGATGATGACTCTTTTTAATACTAACACATACTACTATTAATATATTATGGGTGTGAGAGGGGGGCCATATCATATTTTTTTCCTCTAAAAAGGTATTTATGGCAATAGATAACGTTATCGTCGCAATAACTTTCTTTACACTGTTAACACGGTGCGACGTCCAAGGGGGCCCCCACGCTCCGCTTGGCCAAGCATGCCCGGGTGGAATTTGCGTGCGCTTTTTCAAATCTGCACGCTAATTCATACGCATATTTTAGTATGCACACTAATGCGTACGCATTTTATAAATTAGTACGCTAATAGTCCCAGCATTTGTCCCGGCCCAGCCAATAGAGAGCTGGGAGTCTGGAACATGCCATAGGCTGTGGGCAACCTTCACCCCCCTCCTCTCCAGTGAGTGATGGTCAGCAGCACGTGACCCAGCTCAGCCAATGAAGAGCTGGGATGTGCTGCTGATGTAATTTTAATATCATCAGAGGGCGTGTCATCAGGGGCGTGACGCGTCATTGGGGGCGGGGGGGGGGTGGACCAGCGGACATAACTTCGCTTAGGGCCCCAGAAATGCCAAGACCGCCCCTGGCTGGATCACCTCCTTCTTATGCTGGTTTGGATGGTGGTGTGTGCCATCGTAATCCTCTCTGTCCATCAGCCGGATCAGGAATTTCAGCTCTTCAGAGCTAAATGATGAGGATCGCCTGGATGTCATTTTTGAATATTCGCTCTGCCTCTGAGGAGTGCACGCCTGCGTATTATGTATTCGCGTAGACAATAGTACGCTGAGGATTCGTACACTATTTGTACTCTCATGCGTATGTCTTCTAAGAAGTTGCGTACATTTTTTAAATGAACGTTCATTATTAGTGCGCGAATGTTCGCTAATAGCACATAATAACGTATATTTTGTACGCAAATACAACGAATCTATTAGTCGAATATACGAATCTTAGGAAAAGTTCGGCGAATAATTTTTTGAATGATTCGCTCATCTCTAGTAGCCATGTGCTTTACCATCACAGAATAAATGCTCCTCCTTTTAACTGCTCAACAATCTTAAAGGTTCTTTGCTACTCTTGATCTACCTGGGGTCAAAGATAAATGAAGCTGACTGACTGAACTGGGCCTTACACCTCCAAATTGCTTGTCTATACACCAACTGCACAGTAAACGCCAATTTCTGGTCATGAAGTGGTGTTTCATGAGTCAAATGGGGATTTTCAGTGGACTAGTATCTCGTATTCTTCGACTTTGCTTGACCTGATAAATGTAACCGAGCTTCGACCATTATGAAGTACAGAAATGGGTCCAAATGTCTGTCAGCAATCATAGTCAGCAAGCAAGTACAGTAAAGTCGTGTTTAGCTTTGTCAGACTCTTTGAGTTCCTCCACACATGTTATTCAGTACGGTTTCAGAGATTTCAGCACTCGCTGACACGTCGTTTGTGATACACCAACTTTCTTAGAGTCTTCTACTTGCAATCCACTGCTGAATTTCATGCACAACTGATGCCGTCCTGATCGATGGAGGCCTTGGTTTCTTCATACAAAGGTAATATTAAATAGGCACTCCTATCTGGATTATGAGGAAAAATGCGCAATCATTTATTACAACTGTCTTGTAATAAATGATTGCACATTTTTCCTCATAATCCAGATGGGAGTGCCTATTTAATATTACCTTTGTACGATATCTTTTCAGGACAAAGTGGGTTCATCCATTCAATAGAGCACCCAACCAGAACTATAGTGGAGTGAGCAGGCTCATCATTTTTTCTTGGTTTCTTTATGTTTGCAACAGAGCCAGTTTGATGCAATTTCCGTACCAGACTCTGAATACAACATCTAGCTGGTGATTTTGTTCCTGGATACTTGTCGGCAAAGGTCTCTTGCATTTCCTTAATTGATCTGCTTCGCACATAGCCTTCTACAATCACTATTCGCTGTTCCAGGGAGAACACCATTTTTCTGACACAATAGGATCTTTTATCAAACTAAATCATAAATCAATCTTAGTTGCCCATAGCAACCAATCAGACCCAGCTTTCAGTTCCTACAAGGCTCTTAAAAAATGAAAGCTGAGCTCTGATTGGTTGATATGGACAACTAAGACAGATTTACTATTAGACAGTTTGATTTGGAGATTTTAGAGGCTGGCTACTTTTTCATGGGCCACACTGTATCAAGTTTTAAATTGCATATAAAGAAACCATGTAAAAGCTATAAAAATATTGTAATTTCTAAAAAATATAAAGCCTTGCATCGGTTTCAGCCTTGGCACTAGCATATGGCAATGCCCGCAGGTTCATCAGTGTGGTCATGTGATATAAGGGACAGAGGATCTCAGGGCAAGAAAAGAACAAATATGCATGTCCAGCAAATAGGCCAATGCTGTCCACATGAATACTTATGCTACTGGAATACTTGTGCTGTCAGGAATCCACACTGGTTCACAGAGCAATGCTTGCTATATGACATGCTGAATAATCATTTTGACCAGTTACTAACAAGGACATTTTGCTATAAACTAATCCAATGTCAAAGGTTCTAACAAAATGGAAGGGTTCTTGTAAGTTATAACAAGCGATGTTGTTAAAATGTACAGTAAGCAATAATTAATAATACAAAGCTTATAAATAAATAAAAAATATATAAATGAAATGTAGATTCTCGTAACAAAAGATGCTCACTTAACAAAAGATAAACTGCATAAGATAACAATAACAACAATACAAATTTGTAATTTCAATAAAAATGGAGTCTTTATCCACACAACAGTATCACAGAATAACGAATATAGGCAATACACACAGCCCCTCTGGAATGGAATTAGGTGACTGATACACACACAATACAATACCATGCACTGGAGCTACAGAATGTATGAATAAAAGATTTCCAATAACATTTTCTGTAAATTATAAAAATATATTTTGAAATCTATATAGAATGTCTTATTCTAATGTCAGTTTCCAATCAATGTCTTCAAAATCACATTTCTATTTGCAATATAAAAGAGAAAAGATGAGAACACACAGCTATTGTATTATCACACATTGATCATTAGTTTGTTATCATTGCAGTCAGATTTATTCTGGTTTTGATGCCTTTAATGCCATTTCAATTTCAATTCGATACCTCCTGCCTCCTTTTATGCAGCTTCCAGTAATACAAAGAGATCATAGTATAACTACGATTGGCATGCTTTGTAATAATAAGGTTTACAAATTTATTTTAAATGCTATTCTTCAAAACACATTCATAACCAGCCGGATCAATACCCAGACGAGCAGCTTCATTTCATTACTCTAAGGGCTGGGAGCAGAAAATTGCTAGCAAATCAGTCTTGAAACATAGAATATGAAGTGCTATTCTGTAAATATCCATAGGAATAACCGTAAAAGATTCAGAAAAAAACGGAATAACAAAGCCCCATGGTCATTATGTATAAGGAAAGCAAATGCTGATGCAGAATTTTCCAGGCTGGTCTTAAGTATGTCTGTACTGCTGGAGGAAGTGCAATAGATATGTGGAGGCAAAGGCCTATACATAACTTAGGCACTTCCATCAGCAGGACGTGCAATAGACAAATCTACACCAGTTGCTTTGCTAATGTATTGTTATTAACCATATTGTTTCCTTTGCTGGCTGGATACGCTTTCCATCACATTATACACTGTTTCCATGGTTAAGACCACACTGCAATCCAGCAGCTGTGGCCATGCCTGCACACTAAAGAAGAAAGCACCAGCCTCTGTGCGCTCTAAGCCACCAGAGAGGCCGGCACTTTTTCCTATAGTGTGTAAGCACGGCCACTGCTGATGGATTGCAGGGTGGCCATAACCATGGAAACGAGCAGTATATAATGTTATTGAAATATTGATCCAGCCAGCAAAGAAAGCAACATGGACAATCACAATACATTAGTAAGTGCCTTGTATTAACGTTCTCTACATGATGAGTGCCACTTGCTGAAGGGAGACAACCCCTTTAAGACATTTTCTAAGCCAAACACTGGCGTAGAAAATGATGAACGAGATGGGCCTGCCGGTCCCACGCTCTTCCCTGCCCACACCACGCCCCTTTTCTTAATCTATCGGAAAAGTGGTATGAGTGGAGAAAAGTCTAAGTTTTTACCGCAAATTGGTGTGCGACAAAATCTGTGACTGATATACGCCACAAATTAGTTCATAAATGAGCCCCATTATTCTAATGAAACAGTTATATTCCAGCAGAGTAATTTGTTGGTTTATTCCAGCTCAGTGACGTTTACACAATTTGAACCATTTCATTATAGACATCTATATATAGGCAGGAAAAATAGTTTCTTCTGTGTGACTAACTTTGAACTACTGGATTACAATATTTTTTTATCGAATTCCTCCTGGCAGCTCTCAGACACTCCTACTCACTTGTTCCTCTGTAATTCCCTCCATGAATAGTGCTGCTGAAGATATCATTCCTGCATAAAGGGACAAGGAATGCAGTGATATACTATGATAATAGACAAGTGCACATTGGAATACACTGAGATTCTGTATTGTGAATTAGGGGACAGACATGACATCTCAGACATCACTTGCTGGCCTAAGATAGGTCTCAAAGCAAATGCAGTGTGAGGAGATTCTGTCCCCTCAATGTCTGCTAGTGGTATAATGGGAAATATAGGTGGCATCAGGGGGAACCATAGCTAAGCAGAACAAGGAACCAAGGTGACAGAAAATCCATAAACCTTATGGTACACAACCTCAACCTACAAACCCTCTAAACAACCAATGTTCTTCCCTATAATCTACTATTGCTGATGAAAAGCTTTCCAGCCTACTCTCTTACCACCTGTGCACTTGACCCAATACCACCACGCCCAACTTTACTTCTATTTGTTATACCAGCTCTAACCCAATCACTTCAACCTATCACTAACTATTGGTGTCTTCTCTTCTTTCAAACATGCAACAATCACATCCACCCTCAATAAGTCATCCTTCAACTTGTCCAGTTATTGCTCCATTTCACTACTTAAAGGGAACCTGTCATCTCCGAAACACCCCCTGAACTAGAGTAAGCGTTGTATAGTGTAAGTGATGCTGAATCTGAACAAGTCATTTTTATCTTCGTACTCACTTGCATTCTGACGCTGTGCTCTGACAAACCAGCAGTAAAATGCACTCACTGGACTCCGGTGCTCACTCACATAATGGATAGGACTCAAAGAAGAGTCCAGTGAGTGCATTTTACTGCAAGTTTGTGGGAGCATAGCGTCAGAATGGAAGCGAGTATGAAGATAAAACTTACATATTCGGATTCAGCATCACTTACACTATACAACTTACTCTAGTTCAGGGGGTGTTTCGGTGATGACAGGTTCCCTTTAAGTTTGCATCTAAACAATTAGAAAATGCTCACTTTGAATAAGAAAAAAATAACAGCACTCCATAGAAGGATACATTTAAAAACCTTGCAGATTTATTTAATTATTAAACAGCATCACCATCAGGGGTGTAACTACCATAGCGGCGGACCATGCAACTGCTTTGGGGCCCATGCCAAGAGGGTGCCCAGTTGAGATCATCCCCTCTTCTACTGGGGGTGAAAACTTGGTCAGTTTTTACCGCAAAATGGTGTGCGACAAAATCTGTGACTGATATACGCCACAAATTAGCCCCATAATTCTAATGAAAAAGTTATATTCCGGCAGAGGAACCTGCAGAGGGGAGGGTGTCTGGTTGATAGGGAAACATGAGAAAATGGTGGAAACACCACTGAAATGGTTAGGGAACAGCATGGGGAGGATGTCTGGATGCATCTTGGACACCGAAGTCGCTGCTATCAACGATGATGTCTGACTATTACTCCACTTTTACGGAATGACAAAAATACCCCCCCAAAACCCAAGATAACGTCAATTTTAGAGGAAATATTGTTAGGAAACATATATTTACTTGTATGTTAAGCACAAGTGCTGCCAAAAATTACACGGATGAGGCACTCCAATACCCCCTTTATTACACATAAAGGAATGCATCAGACACACCTTTGAAAAATTAGGATTGATGGCCTGCTGCTGATACGCAAATACAATAGTGGTGAGCTGGTGAGCTGACTGTGGAAAAAATTATGGTTCCAGCCCAGCTGGTGAGCTGACCGTCTAAAAAATTATGGTGCAGGCCCAGCTGGTGAACTTCGAGGGCAGCCTAAGCAGTTTCATATGATGGAGGATGAGGAGGACGAGAAGAGGTACATGGCAATACAGTGTATTCAATACACCCTAAAAGCCACATTTAAGGTTCCTTCATGTTAAGCCACTTTCCCTTGGTGAAGTAGCGAAGTCAGGGGCAATCCGGGCCTTGTTCATTTTGATAAGTGTCAACCTGTCAGCATTATTTAAGAAAAGATGATTGACCTCAGGGAGATCAACCATCATCACCACAGAGACACCATCACAAGTCTCAACATTGGTGAATCTAAAACAAGGCTCCCTGGGAAAAGCAATATGCAAATCAAAAGAAAACCACGGAGACACCATCACGTGTCTCAACAATGGTCAAGCTAGCCAGGCCATTCACCAGGAAGGAACAACCAAGGGAAGGGCAGTCTCCAAAAGGAAACCACCTATGCCAAAGCATGGTATCCATCCACAGACAGCTGTTTCGGGGTATTTGCCCCCTCATCAGTGTGGAGTAGGAATCTGGCTAGTGGGAGCAATGCCTAGTATAAGATTATTTAAGAAAAGATGATTGACCTCAGAGAGATCAACCATCATCACCACAGAGACACCATCACAAGTCTCAACATTGGTGAATCTAAAACAAGGCTCCCTGGGAAAAGCAATATGCAAATCAAAAGAAAACCACAGAGACACCATCACGTGTCTCAACAACAGTCAAACTAGCCAGGCCTTTCACCAGGAAGGAACAACCAAGGGAAGAGCAGTCTCCAAAAGGAAACCACCTATGCCAAAGCATGGTATCCATCCACAGACAGCTGTTTCAGGGTATTTGCCCCTCATCAGTGTGGAGTAGGAATCTGGCTAGTGGGAGCAATGCCTAGTAGAAGATTACTTAAGAAAAGATGATTGACCTCAGGGAGATCAACCATCATCACCACAGAGACACCATCACAAGTCTCAACGTTGGTGAATCTAAAACAAGGCTCCCTGGGAAAAGCAATATGCAAATCAAAAGAAAACCACGGAGACACCATCACCATCACCAGGCCTTGGAGAGTGTCGCCCTGCCTTCGTTGGACCTGCTGTGTTTTCCCCTCGTCTCCCCTCCTCGGGTGGCCAAGGAACTACGTACTCTGCCACCAGCGTTGTCAAATGGAAATTTTTGGAGCAATTTTTCGACAAGGGCCTTCTGGTATTGCAACATTTTACTTGTCCTCTCCACCACAGGAATGACAGATGAGAAGTTCTCTTTGTAGCGGGGGTCGAGAAGGGTGAACAACCAGTATGTTGGCTAATATGCGTATAACGCGAGGGTCACGGGAAAGGCAGCATAGCATGAAGTCAGCCATGTGTGCCAGAGTCCCAACAGACAAGGCTTCGCTCTCCCCACCAGGAGGATGACTCTCAATATCCTCCTCGTCCTCTTCCCCCTCTTCGGCCCATCCACGCCAAAGAGATGGTGTAAATGTGGTATGGCTACCCTGTGTAGCGGTGGCAACCGTGTCCTGTTCCTCCTCATCCTCCTCGTCGTCCTCCTCCTCCTCCAATTCGCGCTGAGAAGACGAACCGAGGGTGGTCTGGCTCTCACCCTGTGTAGGGTCTTCCCCCATTTCCGTCTCTTTCAAACACGGAGCGTCGGCCTTTATTGTGAGCAGTGAGCTTTTTAGTAGACACAGAAGTGGGATGGTTAGGCTGATAATTGCATTATCGCCGCTCACCATCTCTGTAGATTCATCAAAGTTGCGCAAAACCTCACAGAGGTAAGACATCAATGCCCACTCGTCACTTGTGAAGAGCGGAAGCTGACTTGAAAGGCACCGACCGTGTTGCAGCTGGTATTCTACTACTGCCCTCTGCTGCTCACAAAGCCTGCCCAACATGTGGAAGGTGGAATTCCAGCGCGTGCTCAGGTCGAACAGCAGTCGGTGAGCTGGCAACCGCAAGCACTGCTGCAGCATTGCCAGGCCGGCTGAAGCTGTAGGAGACTTGCGGAAATGGGCACACAGGCGACGCACCTTCACCAGTAGCTGAGACAAATTGGGGTAGCTTTTCATAAACCCCTGACCCTCTAAGTTGAAGACATGGGCCAGGTATGGTATGTGTGTGAGGTTGGCCAGCTCCAAAGCCACCACCAAGTTGCAGCCATTATCAGATACAACCATACCTGGCTGTAGGTTGACTGGCGAGAGCCACAGCTCAGCCTGCTCCCTTATGCCCTGCCATAGCTCTGCGGAGGTGTGCTGTTTGTCACCTAGGCAAATAAGCTTCAGCACGGCCTGTTGCCGCTTCCCGACTGCTGTGCTACACTGCTTCCAGCTACTGACAGAAGTCTGACTGGTGCTGCAAGATGGCAATTCTGCATGGGAAGTGGAGGAGGAGGTGGAGGAAGAGATGGAGGGGTTGCAGCCGCTACTGTAGGTGGTTGCAGAAATCCGGATGGAGGTAGGCCCCACAATCCTCGGCGTGGGTAGCACCTGTGCCATTACTGGGTACGACTCACTCCCAGCCTCCACAACATTCACCCAGTGTGCCATCAGGGAAATGTAGCGTCCCTGGCCACAAGAGCTTGTCCATGTATCAGTTGTTAAGTGGACCTTGCCAGTAACTGCGTTGGTCAGGGCACGGGTTATGTTTCTGGACACATGCTGGTGTAAGACATGGACGGCACAACGGGAACAATAGTGGTGGCTGGGGACTGCGTAACGAGGGACATCCGCCGCCATCAGGCTGCGAAAAGCCTCGGTGTCCACCAGCCTAAAGGGCAACATTTCCAGGGCCAGCAATTTAGAAAGTTGCGCGTTTACAGCTATGGCCTGTGGGTGGGTGGCAGGGTATTTGCGCTTGTGTTAAAATGCCTGGGGTAAGGACATTTGAATGCTGCGCTGGGACACTGTAGTGGACTTGCTGGCTAAAGGTTCTTGCGACGGTCCAGGTGCAGGGCAGGAGGCATCTGTGCCTGCGTCTTGGACAGCAGGTAACAGAGGGGAAGAGGAGGCAGTGTTGTGACCTGCAGACACAGATCGTGGACCCAGGCTTTGGCCCACCTTTTAGGGTGCTTTGCTGACATGTGGTGGATCATGCTGGTGGTGGTCAGGTTGCCCCTGCTCATCTTACTATTTAATCAAATAATTTTGATTAACAAAAAACCCTTTTAGGGATCCCCAATAATTCTTCTTTATATTTTTTATTATGAAACTTAACTTTTATTGTTTAATTAATAAAAATGCACATTTTGACGAAAACTTAAAATTATCAGTTGTTTGTTGGACATCACTATTTTTGTCCAATTATTTAAATATGGGTGTTATACCCAAAAGCATATGCTGGAGTGAGGGAACTGTAGTTGAAGTATGGAGGAGCGTCTCAGAGGTGGATTTGAGTACTGACACCTTATTGTAATGATAGGAGTACACTTTAATGACATGTGTTATTGATACTACGGTCAGGGACTTAGTAATCCACTTATAATACTCAGTGAAAAACCCTTCGGTGTATACACTGTAACAGTCGGCTCACAAGCTTAGACACACACTCTCCTGACATTCCTACGGCCTGTTGGGTCAGCAATTTCATCATCCACCACCTCCTCTTCCACTTCCTCACTCTGTTCCTCCCCCTGACATGGTGAGCTAACAAGAACCTGACTTAACTGCATCTCATCCTCATTAACAAACTCTTGAGGCACTAGTTGCACTTGACATATTGGTAACTGTGTCTCATCATCATCATGCACCTCGTGAGACACTACTTGCCGTTCCCCACCGTCATCTTCTTCAGACTGTTTGCTCAATAAATTGGTAATCAGGGCACAATATCTCCTCATGTCCCACTTCAAGCGGCCTTAGCGAGAGGCCCAAGTCAAGGAACGGTGATGAAAAAAGCTCCTCATTATATCCGAATGTGGGATTAGTTCTTTGCCCAGACTCTGCATGGTGGGAGGAAGGAGGATCAGGGTGAGGATGCGGTTGCCCAGACTCTTGGCTACTGAGACTGGACTTTGTGAAAGAGAGGGTGGTGCTTAACCGACTGGAAGCATTATCAGCTGAAATCCAACCGACTACCTTCTCGCACTAGTGTGGCGACACGAGTTGTGTCTTGCGCCGCCCTGCAAACTGTGACATGAAGCTAGGAGTTTTGGATGACTTTGTTTCTTGGGCTCTGCCAGCAAGCACAGTTTCACCGAACCCAGAGCCATTGCCTCTGCGTTCGCCATCAGCAGCATGCCCACTTCCCCGTCCCTTACTGCTCGCCTTGTGCATATTATATAGTATATATGCAACTTTCAAACACAAGTTTCAAGTTGTAGCAGCACTTACGAGTTATTAAAGTCCATTCTGTGGTGGTGCCGTCAGTGTTAGGTACCAGTCCGTTGTACCCCTACTTAACACAAATCCAGAAAAAAACTGCAGCACTCCCAGGTCTTCACAACAATTCTGTTTATTCACCTCTTCAGTGCGACGTTTCGACCTTATTGGTCTTTTTGAAAAAGAAAAAAGACCAATAAGGTCTTTATTTATGTCATTTTGTGCAGCTATTGCTGCACTTGCTGAACGGCTGCAGGGACTCAGTTTGGAGGTGGCTGACATCCGCAACCAGATACAGAGACAACAGGCTGGTGGTTCTGGGGGTACTGAGGGTACTGGTCAGGCCTGTTTGGAGCCTAAGGTCCCCCTCCCGGATAGATTTTCTGGGGGACATGATAATTTTGTTCTATTTAGGGAGGCGTGCAAATT
>ONZH01029338.1:0-44842 GCA_900303285.1 Rhinella marina
AGGATAGATCTTGGGTCCCTGCTAGGGATGTTCATGCTCCACGATTGGTTAAATCTTTTCATCGGGACTATCCGTCTAAACCATCCTTAGGGTCTAAGGGTCCGGAGACCCCTCGTGGAGGGGGGGGTACTGTCAGGTCTGGTCACCGGAGAACATAGGTTTTCTATGTTTTGCTTGGTATTCTGAGTTTTTGTGTGTTTCTGTTTAGTGCCTATGCCTTGCCTTTAACCATGTTCACACTGTGGGTTGTTTTGGAGCCAACGCCCATCTTCATGTTTGGTTTGTCTACTTAGGGTTAATACTCAGGTGCTGGGCTGAGTGGCTTCTCTGAATCTGGTCCATTCAGAACTTGGGGGTGGGATATCTTCCTGCATAAATACCTACCTTCCTCTCTGCTCTTTGCCGGTTTTTGCAAATCCTTGCTATTCCTGCTTGTGCGTTGTATCGTGTGTATCCTGACTGCTTATTTGACCCTTGGCTCGTATCTGACTACTCTACCGTCTTCCGATTTTGTACTTCGTTATCTCTGTTTTTTTGACGCGGCTAATTGACTTTTCTTCAGTGTTTTGTTTGTCTCTGTTTGTTTTCCCGTTTCCCTGCACCTAGTCAGAGTAATTGCAGTCCTCGTGGTTGTCGCCGTGTCGCCTAGGACACGGAGGCAATTAGGCAGGGACAGGGGTTGGGGAGAGCTCAGGGATCAAATCCCCCTTATCTGTGTACCCCAACCTTGACACAAGAACCCTCACAAGCTGGGTTCAACCCCAAGCATCCATAGGATTTTGGCAAGCCTGTGTCTACTATTTTTATCAATGCTACTCCATGCAATGTTTTAGGTCATTCTGGGCCCGTTCTAACTGTAAATCTCCCAATCAACGGTCATGAACTTCCTTTCCTAGTGGACACAGGTGCAGCCAGATCAGTTTTGAAAACAGAAGATCTTCCACCGGATGTCATACTCTCTCATGATTTTATTTCATGTGTAGGAGTGGATGGAAATCCTACAGAGACCCGTCTGACATATCCAGTACCAGTTGGCTTACATGGCCTGATGTCTAGACTCCTCGTCTCCCCAACCTGTCCTACTAATCTATTGGGAGCAGACCTTCTCCAGAAAATGAATGCTACAATAAGATATGATTCTTCTGGCATGTATTTGGATTTTGAAACTAAACCTGCACCCGAATTGACATGCATCCTTCAAGCAATCCCTACTTTCCTTGTGTCTAATCCTGAAGGATCCATCCCGTCAGAATTCCTGTCTCAAATTCCAAACACTTTATGGTCCTCAGGACCAGATGACATCGGCCTCTTACCAGTTACACCTGTACAAGTTTTCTTAAAACTAGGAGCATCCACACCAAGATTACCCCAATATCCTCTAAAAGCAGGTCAAGAACAATCGCTAGAAGACCAAATCAAAACCTTTCTACAGGCAGGAGTACTCATCCCATGTGTATCCCCCACAAATACTCCTTTATTTCCTGTGAAGAAAAAATCCGTTCCAGGTGAACCACCCAAATATCGCCTGGTACAGGACCTACGAGCTGTGAATTCCGCTACGATTATGGAGACTCCCGTTGTCCCTAATCCTCACACCATCCTCAGTACCATACCTCCTCATGCTATATACTTCACAGTAATTGATCTTAGTAATGCCTTTTTCAGCGTCCCTTTACATCAGGACTGTCAATACCTCTTTGCTTTTTCTTATCGAGGAGCTCAATATACATGGACCAGGATGCCCCAGGGCGCTCAGAATTCTCCCAATCAATTTACCCAAGCTCTGCAAACTTGTCTCCAACCATGGATTTTACAACATCCTGAGATTGCTCTCTTGCAATATGTAGACGATCTTCTCCTTTGTGCCCCTAATCTCCACCTTTGTTAAATCGAATCTGTCAGTCTTCTCCAACATTTAGCAAACTTCAATTCTAAAGTTTTGCAATCCAAACTCCAGTGGTGTTGTATAAAAGTTATATTCCTCGGACATTGTATCTCACAAGGAACAAAACATCTCACTGATGATCGGAAAAAAGTTATTGAAAATATTCCATACCAACGTAATCTCAAAGAACTTCAAGGATTTTTGGGAATAATTACTTACTGCTGGCAATGGATCCCCAATGCATCTTCCCTCATGCAACCACTATATGACTCTTTCCAAGAGATCCTGGCCACTAAAAGACTATCTCCACAAGCTATGGATTGTTTTGACAACCTTAAACAACTGATTTTGGAAGCACCAGCATTAGGACTTCCAAATTACTCTGAACCCTTTAATCTCTTCATCTGTGAACACATTGGTCATGCCTCTGGGGTGCTGACTCAGAAACATGGTGACTCTATGAGACCTCTTGGATACTATTCTTGCAAACTTGACCCTGTTGCACAGACTGCGCCCACTTGTCTCAAGGCTGTTATAGCTGCGCAAGCTCTTCTTGACAAGACTCAAGACATCATTCTGGGACACCCTGTTACCATTTTGGCTCCCCATGATCTTCAAGCAATCCTCAAACAATCTCAACAACCCCATCTTTCTATGCAACGTAACTAGGGATGAGCGAACCGAACCGTAACAAACCAGATTAGTTACGAACTTTCCCAAAAGTTCGGTTCGTCACCGAACCGAATTTTGAGAAAGTTCGTAACGAATCTGGTTAAAATAACGGCGACGCAAAATATACGCATATTTATTGAGAATGTACGCTAATGCGTACGCTAATGCGTATTAATTCATAAAATGCGTACACATTAGCAAACATTCTCAAATATGCGTATATTTAGGGTATGGAATATGCCATATTCCATACCCTAAATATACGCATATTTGAGAATGTTCACTAATGTGTACACGCATTGGTGTACGCATTAGTGTACATTCTCAAATATGCGTATATTTTGCGTCGCCGTTATTTTGAGCGAACCGAACCGTTTTTTACCAGATTCGTGACAAATCTGGTAAAAAAAAAAAACGGCAACGCAAAACTACTTTTTTCACAGAATAGACCAGGATACAAGGGATTATTACTCCTATAATCCCTTGTATCCTGGTTTTCTGTGAAAAACAAGATGTGTGACGTCACCCACACAGCCCCGGAAGTGCCTGAGCGTGCCGACATTTTGTCAATTTGTCAATTTTTGACATTTTGTCAATTTGTCAATTTGTCAAATTTGACATTTTGTCAATTTGTAAAGCAAGTGCCAGTGAGGTGTCCATTTCATGAAAATTGGACACGTATTTTTGGATAATGGAACTGGCATAAAGCCTTCTTGAATCTGTGCCTTTTTAAATGTCCTTTCTTCACCTCATGGATTCTGTGGGTGAGGTTGTCTGTCTATTTCACCGTATCCGTAAACTATTAGACTAGCTTGAATGTTAGAGGGTTTTTTTTAACGTTGACTGTCCTGTGCTGAACTCTACATCAACATTTTGTCATGTATAAAAAGTGATTTTTACAAGCGTGCATATTATCTTCCAACTTCAGTTCTCTGTACTAGGCCCTTCTGGGTCCAAAAGAATACTGCTCCTACTAATGCCCCCACCATCAATTGTCTATTTGGAAACATACTGGGTGCAATCAAGTGCTGCCTCCTCCTCCTCAACTTGTCTCTTCTTAACCCTACTGGTTCACCACCAGGCCATCAAAAATAATGTTTTCAATGGTCTGTTCCACACCAGGCCTTCTACCATAATGTTTTCAAGGGTCTGTTCACCACCGGTCCCTCAAAAATAATGTTTTCAAGGGTCTGTTCACCACCAGGCCTTCTACAATAATGTTTTCAAGGGTCTGTTCACCACCAGTCCCTCAAAAATAATGTTTTAGGGTCTGTTCACCACCAGGTCTTCAACCATAATGTTTTCAAGGGTCTGTTCACCAGCAGGCACTCAATCATAATGTCATAATAATCATAATGACCCTTTCCCCCTCCAGGGCCCTCTAAGGTGATTTTCCTTTATGTCCCAGTGGTAGGAGTGCCAAGGGGTATTTAGGCCACTCAAGTCTTTGGTTGAATTGTCATGGTGTTCCTACCTCGTGAGACGGACAGGTCCCAGGCGGTGGCTCCGGCTGCAATAAATTACTAGTAGTAGTAATTGAGGGTCGTCAGGTGGGAATGATGCGCAGACTTGTGGGAATGGTCCAACGTAGTTTTATTAACTTATCTTTGAATAAGGTTCATCCTTCAACTTGGTGTCCAGCAAGTGCAGCTTATTGCTTATACTTGGCAGATGCTTGGAAATTCAGGTTTCAGGCTTCCTGTTCTAAGCTGAGGTTACCTCTTAAGTCTGGCTTCCCTTGAGAGTATTATTGTTGTGCCTTATTGCAGGCTATATTACGCTGTCTTTAGGGTACAGCAGAGCTGAAGGTGCTCTGCTGTCCTGCACATGTCCTCCCTGATCAGGGTACAGGGGACAACTCTCTGACTAAACTGTCATTTCCTCCTCACTGCAGGAAGTTGGAAGAGCTTAACTTCTCTCCAGCAGAGGGGGTCAGAATGGACTAAGGAATGTACCATTCTGGTAAAACTACATCTGAATCTGCCATAGTATTTACTGACACCTGCTGGTACACCAGGTACATTACATGAGAAACAGTTGCAAAACATGGAATATAATACATATTAATGCTGGTGATGACATCAATGCACAGAATTACATTTCTAGAGTAGCACACAGATAAAAGCTGGTTACGCAGAGTTGTAACACTACTCTGGGGTGTTACATTCCCCCTTACTTAAAGTCAGGCCGTCCTCGGCTTGTGCTTAGGATTAGCATACAGGATTAGGATATAGAAAAGCTTACAGGGAATCCAATGAATACAAGGTGCTGCATGAAATAGATACATATAAATGGCATAACATACATAAATAGAAAATTGAGCTACTATGCTGGTACGTTCCTGCCTTGTGAGTAGGGTGTCCGATCTCTGTTATCCCCTCTCAGCAGACGAACAACCTATGTAAACTGCACTAAGCAACCATTTCGGACTGACTCTGAATATTTCGGCCATAAAATACCAAAGAAAGCATGGGGGTGTCTTCACTCTGTAATCCCACCATTGTGAAATGATAAGCCCGCAAACGGAAGGGTGGCCTTATTCTGTAATCCCTTCCAAGCACCAAAGCCTGATAATGCTTTACGCTTTGTCACCTTGATGTCTATCTGTAGCTGCAAGTTATTTTCCTGGAGGCGGTGCACGAGGCCTCAGGACACAGTGAACTAGGAGGAGGAATCTGCCAGTCCTGCCATAGTTCCAATGAGAGAATTAAGATCTCTCTAACCACACACATAAAGGACAATGAACTAGGAGTGGGGGGGGGGGCTGCCCATCCTTCCATAGTTCCAAGGAGAGACTATTCTCTCCGGACACATCTATAGCAGCGAGGATAACCCTGAAGGAATAAAGAGAAAACTGCTTGTGGCTCTGACACCTGGCTACCATGAACCATTAGTGTGAAACGCCCTCAGAGGCAGCATATATATCTGAGGTAGAGACAAGTAAGGTGCTATCTATCTGGCTAAGTGCGTGACCATACATTAAAGTGCATTTAGGACACATTGTGGTACTTGCAAAGAAACACACACAATGGGCAATATTCTTGAACGTTGCTGAAATATAAAAACATTAGTGCAAACATTTAAGTACAAATATAATAAAGGCATAATATAGGATATCTGTGGTTACATTCAAGTCCATCTTTTCTTCTTCTTTGGCTTGGAACTGGAACAAAGTCCCAAATTCAACTTGAAATTTGTAATCCACATGGGTAATAAAATAGGTTATAAATAGCAGAAAAGGTTTCTTGACAAACCCTTTTAAAAGTGATTTCCCAACAACCTGAAAAGGGGGGAAAAGGATGTGGTGCGACGGTAAGAGCAGTGAGACTATGGAACTCTCTGCCCAAGGAGGTGGTGATGGTAAGTTCAGTAAAAGAGTTCAAGAGGGGCCTGGATGTATTTCTGGAGGTTAATAATATTACAGGTTATAGTTACTAGATATGGGTTGTTGTTGATCCAGGGAGTAATTCTGATTGCCTGATTGGAGTCGGGAAGGAATTTTTTCCCCTAAAGTGAGGAAAATTGGCTTCTACCGCACAGGGGTTTTTTGCCTTCCTCTGGATCAACTTGTAGGAAAACAGGTCGAACTGGATGGACAGATGTCTTTTTTCGGCCTTATAAACTATGTTACTATGTTACTATGTTACTTGGATTATTGCAGATGGGTGGAGTCCTGACCCACGTGTCCTTCCAGATGAGGCCAAAACAGGGCAACATAAACAACTAAAACATAGCCAATCAGGTTATCACCCTTTCAGGCTCAGTCCACGGGGTGGCTCCCATTAGTCCTGGAGTTATTTGGCAGTACTTGAGTGCAGGCTCCCACTATTGGAAGGCCTGCCCGTCCTCCTCGCTACTACTCGAGCTGAAGGACATTAGAGAGTGCTCCTGCCTCTGATAAGCTGCCCGATAAGCGGCAGCCATTCCCCGGCATCCTCTCAGTGATGGGACCAGTTTGGGGGTCCTGCATGCTGATGCGGAAGCCTCTCCTACCTTCGCCTCCTGGCCGGATCCTCTTGCCAGTACGACGGGGGTCAGACACTCCGGCTGTAGGGGTTCTTGTAGGGGTCTCCCACGGGTGGCGCTCATGGCGGCTTCGATTTGCCAGGGTAGTCTGGCATGTACCACAGTGGGCTGAAAGTTGAAGGTGGCGGTGACCAACTCTCCCACCTGCATTGTAGGTGGAGGCAGTAGACCCGGGATCAGGGGTTCCGGCTGACGGGTAGGCTCTTCTTTTGCCTGTGGGGCATCAGCAGCAGGTAAGCGATACGGCTCCGTGCTGTCCGCTGACTCTTCTTCCCACCTTTCCGGGGGCCAGGCAGGCCTCGCTGGACGGGACAATACCTTCATGCCTGTTGCAAACGGCCCCTGGAGGGACTTCATCGGGGTATAGATCACATAGTCCCCGGGATGTAAATTACGACGACTCGGAGGTAGATATGTCCTCCTCAACCACCTGCGATTCACGTAGAATTTCTCGGCGGTTTCTTCATCAGTGATAAAACCCACGCCTCTCTCCACGCTGAACCATAGCACGGTGCCCCGTCTTCTCTCCAGTATGGGATCTCTGGTACGGGGGTGTTCTAAGACCTGCACCACCCACTCCTCCACGCATCTCTTGTACTCCTAGAGGGTGAGGGCCTTTGCGGTCACTGCTTCGGGAACCATGGGGTTCTGCCTCAGCGAATAATCTCTCTTCCGGGGCGGCGGAGCGGGAGCTGCAGCTGCTTCCACCGCACCAGCCGGCACGGCGGGTGTCTCTTGCGGCTTCTTGGGCCGGGAGTCCCGGTTCCATTGTTCCCAATATATTTCTTCGGGCTTTTCTGTAGGCTCATAGGGGTCAGTGCCCCAAACCATTCCGCCCCAGTCAGTGCCACGTTGGCGAGACGCCATCTTTCTTGCGTCTTCTCTCGCGCTGACCGGATCTCGAGAGGGAGGAGGAGTAAAAGGGGTGGAGTCTATGCCTCTACGTCGTGCGTGCGTACGTACGTACGAATACTACGTTAAAGATTTGTGCGTTAATACGTACGTATTCAGTTAATTAGCGTACCTTTGACAACGCTACACTGTATGTTCGTTACTTGAGTAGGAATGCTTGCAGACGCAGTGTATGCGTACGCTAATGCGTACATATTCAGTTAAGTAGCATACCTTTGACAATGCTACACTGTATGTTCGTTATTTGTGCGGGAATGTTCGCATTAGCGTACGCATTAGTGTAAATTCTCAAATATGCGTATATTTTGCGTCGCCGTTGTTGAAGTCACTTGGATTTTTTCCACTTTTTTCATTGTAATAGCAACTGCAAGTAAATGAAACTATACCCTATCAGACTCCCATTATTTTAGCAGCAATTATTCAGCCGTTATAGCAAGGTTCGTTTTAGGTTCGGTTCGTACGAATCCGAACTTCACGAAAGTTCGCCGAAGCGAAGCGAACTGAACTTTTCAAAAGTTCGCTCATCCCTAAACATAACATCCGTTTACAATGCTCCCTTTTATTACCAGAAAATGTGACTCTGAAAAGATGCATCATGCTGAACCCCGCTACTCTGCTTCCTCTCGCAAGGGGGGAAGATCCACGGGAAAGAAATGACATAGACCATCATTGCCTCGAACAAATGGAGGCTGAGACATCCCATCTTCCTACTGAAACTAAACTGGATAACCCGGATTATGTTTTCTTCACTAATGGCTCGAGATATGCAGATGATCAAGGACGGTTCCACACAGGATTTGCTGTGGTTACTTTGCAAGACACCGTGAAGGCTGCTTCCTTACTTCCACACATGTCGGCCCAAGAAGCTGAGCTAAAAGCTCTGGCTGAGGCTTGCATACTTGCGGAAGGAAAGACTGCTAACATCTACACAGATTCAGCCTATGCAAACGGTATCGCACATGACTTTGGCCTGAAGTGGGCCCTGCGAGGTTTCCAGACAGCTAGTGGAACGCCTATCAAGAACTATAAAGCTGTCAAGACGTTGATGCAAACTCTCGAGCTACCAAATCAAGTAGCAGTTTTGAAGGTCAAGGCTCACAGCAGAACAGAGACAGAGGAGGCAAAGGGAAATCACAGAGCGGATTTGGCCGCCAAGGCTGCAGCACTTTTTCAGCCGGAGCAAGAGGATGTTTGGGTGCAAGAGAAAGCAGAGGCGGGTATATATATCTTGACAAGAGCGGGAAAGAAAAAAGAGGAAGAAGAAGAGAAGACCCAGCAACAAGGAGTGCCGAGTCCAGGAGTTGCACTTTTAAGACAGTTTCAAACTCAAGTAAGTCCAGAAGAAAGGAAAATATGGGAAGAAAAGGGAGCTGAACTACAACAAGATGGATTCTGGAGAAAGGGCAAGAAATTGTGCTTACCTAAGGCACTGTACCCAGCTGTAGTACAATGGGCTCATGATACTACTCACAGAGGAAAGAACCAAATGAATGATGTGATTAACAAAATATATTTGGCACCTGGAATTACTACAATAACCACCAACTATTCAAGAAGTTGTGAAATATGCAACACCTGTAACCCAGGAGGAATGATAGCAACACTGAAGAAACATTTAGCCAAGCTGTTATATCCATTCCAGAGGATCCAAATCGACCACCTGGAATTACCCAAGAGCGGAAAATACAAATATGTTCTAGTGGTGGTGGACATGTTTTCAGGATGGCCTGAAACTTATCCAGTCAGCAATATGACTGCCAGAACTACTGTAACTATTGACTGAAGTAGTTTGTAGATTCGGAATACCAGAAGTTATTGAAAGTGACCAAGGACCGGCCTTCATTGCGGACGTAACCAGAGAACTTTGGAAGCTAGTGGGAGCTGACCTGGGCCTACACAATCCTTATCATCCACAATCAAGTGGAAAGGTGGAAAGGATGAACGCTACTCTGAAGAATAAGATTCTGAAAGCTAGTAAAGAAACTTCTCTCCCCTGGCCCGACATTTTGCCCATTGCACTTTATTCTGTTAGAAACACACCTAGACAACCCACTGGCCTCACTCCTTATGAAGTGTTGTTCTTAGGCCCACCCAGGCTGGGGAGGTACCACCCACAACAATTAAGTGCAGGGAATGATAATCTTGTGAAATATGTTGTAAGTTTATGTAATGAATTGAAAATAACCCATGCTGCAGTGTTCTCATCTATTCCAGATCCAGACTCTGACCAAGAGACGCACAAGTTACAACCAGGTGACTTTGTGCTGGTGAAAAAACACGTCAAAGATTCTCTAGAACCCAGATTTGTAGGACCATACCAAGTTCTTCTAGTATCCCCGACTTCAGTGAAGCTTGAAGGGAAACCTACCTGGATACACGCCTCGAACTGCAAGAAAGTGGACCCTCCCAGTCCGTTATCATGAAGAATATCTTTATCCTTTACAAAATCTGTTTTGTTTGTGTATGTGTGGCACAAGAGGTAGCAATCACCCAGGATGGGTCACATTCTGGTACAATTCATCAAGTACCCAAGTACCCAAGTACCCAAGTTTGAGTTTTGTGAGGTTGCCAAATGCCAAGTGGATTACAATCCATATGGACAAAGCTTCAATGACCTCCGGTCTCTTGATTACTTGTGTCAAAAGGGGACACAATACATATGTGTTACTGATGATTATTATGGTTCAAACTGTGATTATTATGGAGCAGTAATTAACTCATAATTATAGTACTGTGTGTTATCCCTTGCTTTAAAAAACTGTTAATAAAAGGGGCAGATCAGGTTGCACCAACTTTTACTTGTTTGGAGGAAGAACGCCTCACCTTCATGGAAGAAAATTCCATAAAGAATGTTCCCCCATTGAAAACCGTGATTCACATGGAAAGCTGTGGGTTGGGTGAGAGGGAGAGAGAGAGGGACAACCAGAGGGAATGAATGGCGATCTGAGAAGTCCAGCTGCAAAGGGGGGTCCCTCTCAAGGGGAGACTCGTCTCAAACTGGTGAAGCCTCCCAATCCCCTTCCCGCTCAGATCTACAGACATTCAAAGGAAACATGAGTTTGAATTTTAGGGAAAGATAGAGGACAGATTTCAATGTTTTTAGGGGGGACTGTGAAGGTGAGCAATAAGAAAAAACATAGAAATCTGTTATATCTTATCTGTTATATCTTATGTTATGCATTTAACAATCATCTTATCCAGATAACGTAACAAGACTGCATTTAACTTGGAACAGCTTACGCAAGATAGGACTTCAGACAGAAGCACCTAGTTCCTGTTTTGAATGACAAAGAGAATATTAGTCAGCCAACCCCTGAATAAGACTGCGCAGATGCAAAGAAACCTATTGTATACATATATCCTGTTTTGTGATTTCATAAATTTATGCTCCATGTCCATAAAAGGTTATATACTCTGGACATCCAATTATAATATGGTATGGAGATACATGTGATTTGATAACCACTCCTAAATCACTCCTAAATCAGAGAATTAAAATGAGACAGTGCTTCCTGAAAATAAAGAGAAGTGTATAGGATTTCAAACCAGCAACATTCTGTGTGGTCTGGAGTTCTTAGCGTCGACGCATACACTCAAATCTAATTTGGACAGAGACAATCAATTGAAGTAAGGGATAAAAAAGTATTTCCCTTAACATCATTAAATTCACACATAGAAATTTTTATTCCATTCCAGCAACCCTTTTTTGGTGCCGGATGTTTTTTGCCAATGAGTGTACATAACCAAATTAAAAAGAAGGTTGTACATAACCAAATTAAAAAGAAGGTAAGGCTTTCAAAGCCACAGTACTAAGAGAAAAGAAAATATATCTGGCAGGAAATGTGTAAATGGCCTGGTCGAGCACTGGTTAATGTAAAATAATTAAGTTTACATTCAAGAGCCATTGCTATACAAGCCCTGGGTTCTGTTTTCATTTACTGTGGAGTGCTGTTCAGCCCATTGTCCTTTAGGATGATAAATTGGAGCAATGTGAGTAGGAGATGGTGGTCTATAGTGTCAAAAGCTGAAGAGAGGTTACGGAGAATGAGCAGAGAGTAGTCACTGTTTCATTTTGCTGTCAGGAGGTCATTTGTCACTTTGGTGAGAGCAGTTTCTGTATAATGTAGGGTTTCAAAACCAGAATGTAGAGGATCAAGGAGAGCAGAGAGATAATCCATGAGGCGAGAGTAAACCAGATGCTCCAGGAGTTTACAGATGCAGGTAAGATTGGGGACTGATCTGTAGTTAAGTGTGCAGGACGGGTCAAGAGAAGGTTTTTTTTTTTTTGTTTTTTTTTTAATAATGGAGTAATGATAGAGTGTTTGAAAGAGGAGGGGAAGATACCAGAAGAGAGAGTGATTGAAGATTTTTGTTAGGTGAATGGGGATAGCTAGAGAGAGACTGGAGTAGGTGTGTGGGAAGGAGGTTATAAGTGCATGTGGTAGGATGAGAAGGAGAACATGGACAGTGAGCAAGAGGAGATGTGGGGGTAAAGAGGATCCCTGACACTTAGTGGTTGGGAGCCGATTTATGCTGGATGGATGTTTCTATAGCTTCCGCTTCTGCGACTTGTCCGCACTCAAGCCAGGTCTAAAATTGTGGGCGTGGATTGAGCGGGGAAGGGGACGGGCTGGCAGACCCATCTTATTCACCATTTTCTACAACTGTTTTAGGCATACAAAAAGGTCTAAATGTAAGACAGCTCTGAAGCTGTCTTACATTTAGAACCGGCACTGGATGCGCCAAAGTTATGCAGAGGCCTGTGCCTCTTCATAACTTAGGCGGATCCACCTGCAATTTAGGGCTTTATAAATGTGCCCTTATTTACCCTTACCGAACAAGTAATTTATGCATGGGTTTTATGAACACCAGGGGAAAATAAAGGTTTTTAAAGACCTATAACACATTTTAAATAGGCTAATTTGGCGATGAAGTTAGTAATGAAGATGTTAATTGTGTTAGCTGTTATCCAAGATAGTCTAGGGTTGCTATGGGGGATAAACGAGGGATAAACGGGGGCTGAACTGTTTCATGTTGGGGACAAAGATAAACTGGTATACTTATTATTTAGCCTCTACGTATTATGACACAAGATGCAGAGCCACAGGACACATCTTGTCAATTTATAGTGGAATCTTATAGAGGTTCTCCGAGACCAGGAACCACTTTTGATATGTGCAGGTTTGGTACCAAGGTTAAAAAATAAGATTCATCCTTCTCTTCTGATTTTGGTACATTCTAAACATGTGTATGGGTTACTTTAGGTACATATAGAAGAACCAACAGTGCTCACAGTATGCATAGAAATATAGAAATAAAAAAATAAATAAATACTCACCCCCATGCTACTTTTCGGAATACCTTCTCCACACTGAAGGCAGCAGGACCTGATGGTTCTGCAAAAGCATGTGACATCATAACACTAGAAGTGTCAGCTGCCTCCAGTTCAGAACAAGGGTTTCCCTGTGTGCCTTTGGCGAGATTAGTAATTTATGTGAACTCTGTGCCACTCATATACCTATTTTAACAGTTATTAGATGAGTGCACTTCTATCTAAATGATAATGGACCTATTGATTACAAAATTACACATTCATTTTCCACTTTCGAGTGAGTGTACACACAGTGTCAAAGGTACCCGATAAAGACAAAACACAAAGAACTGTACAGTCCGATTTTTATTTAACAAAATAATTAGAAAATATGACAATGATATTACATGACCAGTGCTAAAAATAGAGAATATAATAATTTTTGAGAAACTAGTCTGTTTTTTTTTTGTCAATTGATAGTCTTCAAAAATAAGAACTACCTTATGTTTGTAAGTTCTAGGTCTTCAAGGTTTCCTTTATGCAAAAAGTTTATACTCAACTCAGAAACGAGGGACAGCCTTCATCTGGTATGACTGAGGTCTTGAAGCATTGGTATTTGGCTCTGGTCTTATGCTCAAATTCTTTCTGTCTACAGTGGGCTCCAGGGTAAACTTTTGCAGTATGGTGGTTAGAAAAAGGAAGAGCTCCATGCGAGCCAGGCCTTCTCCCATACAAACACGTTTACCTGAGAAGACAGAGCAAGCAACGTAATAAGAAGTCAAGCTAAACTTGTCTGGTAAAGAGAACCTATATTGATTGTCATTTACGGCAATTCTGAGTTAATAGACGTGAGGAATTCGCTGTTCAGTTCTGCCATTTATAGGCCACAGAAGCAAGCAATTTCAAAAGGCACTATGTAATGCTTCATATCCCCTGTGGGGGCACTACAGTGGATTTGAACACTTACTGTTGGCTTTGATCACAGATCACAGCCGATTTATATATTTTAGATATTTTAATCCCTCAAATTTTTCTTTCAATTTTATGTAATCCAAAAAAAAAATAGGTTGTCACGTATATTTTCGGCCTGAGGTTCTAATCAAATTGATGTAGCAACCTTTAATATTACAAGGTCAATAGTTATAGCATGTTTCAAATGTCTGTTCTATACTGTATGTTTGTGTTTCATATTAAGATATAGCAAGTTCATTATTGTTAGAGATGAGCGAATCTACAGTATTTGCCGCTTCGTAGATTTGATACAAATCTTTGTTTTTTTCTACATCGAAGAGAATCCGAATCTTTTCAGATTCGCTTCGGAAGATTCTTCTTAAATTTTTGTAAGCCACGTACGCATAATATCATTTGTACGCTAATGCTACGGATCTAATAATTTGTACACTAATGCGTAGGTATTCACTTAAGTAGAGTACTTTTCCTGTATGTTTGTTATTTTTGTGTGCCTACACAATAATAAACTAATGCTTCATACGCACTTTGTACATTCATGCATACATATTCGCGGGAATGTTCGCAGAGCACAAATTTTTTTTAAAGCAACTTGAACCGAATCAATACTTATCCGAGGCAAATCTTTTGTAAAAGAAATTGGCGAATATTCGCCGAAGCGAATCTTGGAAGATTCGCTCATCTCTAATTATTGTTCTTGCAGGAGGCTTGAATTTGTCACTTAAAAAGGTTTTACAGGATGTGGTAATGTGTACGGTAAAGTCGTTAAGGACATGTATATCCCACCCAGATACCTCAACTGGATGAAATAAATGAAATCCAGAAAGCTGTACTTGGTTCTGCAAAGCATAGTTTGCTGGAATGCTTTTGTTTAATTTTGTATGGGCTAGATTTTATTTGGACTGAGAGGTAGATTTGGCAGTGGGACCTCCCACTACACACCCTTCCATTGCACATATTTGTTATAGCCTCAGATAATCCCAAGTGAGGGTGCTGGGATCATTAATGAGGAATAAAGCAGATCTCAGACTGTCAGTCTGTGGGTATGATATAACTGGAGAAGTTAACCTGCCTGGTTGAAGCTTGGTAACTGCCTGACTGTGAGGCTGTGTGAAGCCTGAACTTCTCTGGTGTGAACTGGACTTATAGGTGAGAGAGGAACCACCTATGTATTAGTTAGAACCCAGACAGGCAGGTGTTTATTTTGTTGTTTTATGCTTTGTTTGGCTGGTGCTGGAACCTCACCCCCAGTGCCGCTATAACTGGGTGATCATCTGTATTTGCTGAAGTGATGTAATAAAGCACCGTTTGGACTTTGAAACTCGCTGTTTGGTGTGAGGTTTGTCATCGTTACCCTGCTTGAGAGAGCAATCCCTTACAGGAATTATAATACTGATGACCAAGCTAAGTGCCATACATAGTATAGCAGCTGTGCTTGGTATCGTGCTCAGCCCCATTCTCTTCAATTGAGATGAGTTGCCCCTAGGCCATGTGACCGATTAATGTGTCATTACTGGCCTAGGGAAAGGATAGGGGATCCAGAGGATAGGTCATCGACATTGAAATCCCCTTTAACATGATTTGCATTAAAGTGTCAGTGTGTTACACATAGTTGTCTGTAGGACTACAGGTAAACCTTAATCAACAGTTTATAAAATTGCACAAAAGAGTGTAAGAACAAATTTAGTTCATCTACAGTACTTTAGTATTGTGTGTTGATTTCCAAAAATTTGCCTCAAAGACCCATTATATAAGCAAAGAATCCACATCTATCTGGTTATTATACTTATTACCTATGAAAGGAATTGTCTTGAAACCTGAATGAGAAGAACCTTACTACTATGGACAATAATTCAGACCTATTGTTAGATGTTGCACAAATGTAGCACATGATCCATTTCTGGCCATGATTTCACAAGAACCATCTGCTATGTCTTTAAAGTGTCATTAACCTTTCAACAAACACTGTATTCACCAATAGTATAGTGTGTACATGGGGAATAAGATTATTTCTGGCCTTTATATTACTTATTATTAATGGCGCTTTTTGGCAGTTTTCCTCTGTAAATAGTGAATGTCTAGTTTGCAGTTCTCTTAGACATGGTGCATAGAGAGTAGCACCCATGCACATATCACACCCTTATTCTCTCAGAGGCAGCCCTAGAATCATGGAGGACATTATAGAGTGATATTGACGTGTATGGTTGTGAATAAAGGACAGCCAAAAAAGAACCAATGTACAATGCACATCCATAAACAAAATAAATATAATGAATTTTATTAGTCTGACAGACACAACACACAAGTTAAAGATTGTATACAATAAATATATCCTGGAACGTTATCACCAGCACACAGGCAGCTGCCATAGAGGTCACTCAATCAGACCAAACAAATGCAAGTGTAGACCATATATACAGTCATGTAGTTATACTACTGCACATAGCACGACTGCACTTTATATATGCCTATATGATAGCTTATATAGCCACATTTCATTGCATTGTCACACTTGTGGTTGAACGGATGCATTCCAGTCTGGAGCGCACACTCATCCACCTTTACATGATCACTTTCACATCTTAGACAGCTGCGTTCCAGTAGGGAACGCAAGCCGGTCTCTTCTGGTCACATGTGGGTGGGCGTGATCCGCTCCAGTGGTTACCCCTGAGGAAGCCGGACTTGGCCGGTGATACACGTGGGGTGCACTCGCTTTTCATACAGGCATGCCACACTGTCCCAGGACTCCATATATTGTTAGGTGATATGGGATTGAGTATTTCTTTTATTTTTACCATGTTGCTTTAACCCAATGTTATTCTTGGAATTGTTGCTCTACATGACTATATATATGGTCTGGACTTGCATTTGTTTGGTCTGATTGAGTGACCTCTATGGCAGCTGCCTCTTTGCTGGTGATACCGTACCAGCATATGTTTATTGTATACAATTTTTAACTTGTGTGTTGTGTCTGTCAGACTAATAAAACTCGTTATTTTTATTTTATTTATGGATGTGCATTGTACATTGGTTCTTTTTTGGCTGTCCTTTGCCATGTTCTAGCATTTTACAATGCTGTTTATATCAGTGTTTGCACTCCATATTACCTACACTACATATTGTTGTGTGCCCCCTAACTCTCTCTTAGTGCATGGTTGTGTAACGGGGAGCCGGCGGCGCGCTTCCCCTCTGTTACGCCGCCGGACTCCCAAGCGCTCGATGAAGCGAGGACGCAGGAAGCGTCCTCGTCTCCATGACAATGCACTTAGGGGTCTGGACAACCAGCGCTCAGACTATTTATATATATATTATATATATGTGGTTTAATTTACGGTCATGTGGTGCAGGCCACTCCACATGACCAGATATTTGCATGTTTGAGCGCTGGTCACACTCGGCCAGCGCTAATTATGCAAATTAGGTCATGTGACGCTGGGCACGTCACATGACCTTTTGGAGGGTTATTTAAACAGGCAGTCTGTTGTTACAGGTTGCCTGTGATTGGTTCTCCTTTGATCAGTGCTTGCTTGACCTTAGCTATATTGGATTTTGGTATTTCGGATCTGGACTTGGACTTTGACTATTCTCTTGCTTGACCCTTGGTATTTGACGTGACCTCCAGTGTTTGACCCGGCTTGTTTACTATCCTATATTGTGTTTGTACCGTCTGTGTTTGTCTGTCCCTGTGTTCCCCTTTCCCTCCCTGTGCACTTACGTAGTATAGGGACTGCCGCCAAGTTACGGTGTTGCCGCCTAGGGCTTCTACTGTAAGTAGGAAGGGAAAGTGGTGGGGTTCAGTACAGGGCTCACTAACCTTGTTTCCCCCCCTTCGTGACAGGTTGTGAATAAAGCACTTAGGAAGTTTATATCTCAGCTTATGTAGCTCCAGCAGTCTGCTTGGCTATGTGCTCCTGCTCACTCCTCCTACCTCCTCTCTCCATAGACCTATATATTGACATGTGTCATATCATATTCCTGTGTAGCTGATCTATCAAGGGATTAAGGCATTTTTCAAAGTGAAATGCAATTATCATGGCTGGAGGGGGGATAAACAGCTTATAACTTGTGAACTAAACATTTCTCACTGATAAGACATATTACAAAGTTTCTTGTGGTTGCTTGTACTGCTGATTTATGCAATGCTATGTAAAAGGTTAGTAACTATTTTAGTGTTTTATGTGATAGCTGTTACTTATATTAACACATGGCCATGTAAAGAAGTCACAATAATGGGTTCATTGACAAAACAAGTCATGTTTTGGTCTTTCTAAACACAGCTTAAGTGCACTCCAGACCACGTACTGTTTGTCCACAACATATTTTCATATATCAATCCCGGATTAATATGAATGTCTTACCTGTAGAAAACGGCATAAATGCATCATTTTTCTTAAAGGAACCATTCTCACTGAGAAAGTGTCCAGGATCAAATTCATTTGGGTTCTTGAATTGTTTCAAGTCTTTTAAGACAGAGGTCAGGACTGGAAACACCATGGTTCCCTGAAAGTAAAAGTATGAAATATGTAGATCTAGAAAAACAGAAGTGTTAAAAGGTGGGACTGCTTGGTATTTTATAGGGAGAATTGAACCAAGACATTCAGAACATCATCAGATCTTTTACTACGCTTTTAGGTAGACTGGCATGATTAGCTATGAAGCATACATGCTGGTTTTAAGATAGCCTAGTATAAGGTTTGAAAAAGACATATCACCCAACCAAACCAGTACCCAGCTCTACAGCAATATGGGGTAAAAATAGAACTGCCTGTAGATTTCCATCTTTTTCTTATGGAAAAGATTTTGGTTTGGTCCTAAAGGATAACCATCCAACCTATTACACCAGATAGCTTTTGTCCTCCAAAGAGCTTATTTACATATCATCTTTCCCAGAATGCACTTCCTGGCCTATAAAACTCTTTCTGCCAACTTGATTGCCTCCAGAAGAAGAACATTTATTCTTCCAGATACCTTTGGAATGTCATATCCTCTGAAGGTTATGTTCTTGCTGGCAGCATGGGGCACCCCTGAAGGGACAATATCAGCAAATCTCTGGATCTCATGAATTACAGCTTCTGTATATGGCATTTTACTCTTGTCTTCTATTGATGGACAGCGATCTTTGCCAATTACATTGTCAATCTCTTTGTGGATCTTTTCTAGGCAGAACAAAAAAAAAACATATTTTTAATCTAACATTATGTTATAATTGAATCATAGTTCAGTTATACTCAAACAAATGATCAGATTTTTTTTTCAGTTTGAATAGTTAAAGGGGTTGTCTCACTTCAGGAAATGGCATTTATCATGTAGAGAAAGTTAATACAAGACACTTACTAATGTATTGTGATTGTCCATATTGCCTCCTTCGCTGGCTTGATTCAATTTTCCATCACATTATACACTGCTCATACCCATGGTTATGACCACCCTGAAATCCATCAGCAATGGCCATGAAGCCATGACTAGGCTTTCCATTAGTTAGGGAAAATATACAATGAGCTGCTTTGGTTCTAATTAGCCTGATAATCCTCTTTTCCCTAACTTACACATATAAAATGAGCCTTACAGGAGGTTCTATATATTTATACAGTTCAGTACAAAAATAACTGAAACTCACTGATATGAATCCTGTTGAAACTGATTCATGGCTTCTGGATGAAGGTTGTGGGGGGACTTTTGTGTTTTGTATGTAAAAGAAACTGTAGCTCTGGTGGAAAGGGGTTAGAGGAATCTATCTATGCTACCTTAGAGGGACCAATAACATTATGCAATTTATTAGATAGATGGGGATAGTGCTATAACTTGAAGGTCTTGCAATAAATGGAAAATCTCTATCTAAAAGGTCACCTACACACCATGTGCTATTCATAATACGCATCAAACTGATCACCTTGTATTTCCGGATATTTCATGAGTATAAGAAAACTGTATCTCAATGTCAAACTTGTAGTCTCTGTTCCAGCTAAGAATAAGTCTAATATTGTTCCCTTTAGGTTCTCATCGTGAAATTCTGTGTCTGGATTCTTTTTTTCCTTAAAAAAAAAATTATATTTTTAATGATCCAATATTACTAAATTCCCAAACACTTGAATTTTGCTTTTTGAAATCATAAAATGTCTTACTCTCAAAATCTTCTTTTGTTTAACTATTGTGGTAAAGTGTTTAGTAAAATACTGGAAGGGGTGTATATCCCACCCACACTCCTCTACTGGGTGAGGTAAATAAAATCCAGAAAGACTTTGGTATGGCTTCAGCAAGACATAGTTGCTGGAGCTAGTTTTATTTAAAATAACAGGCCTAGATTTTATTTGGATTGGGAAGGTAGATTGGCAGTGGGACCTTTCCAATCCACCCAGTCCAGGCCAGATTATTCCCTCTAGCTTGAGGAGAGCACAGGTGAGCTAGCTGTGATCATTAGAGGGAAATAAAAGGCATTCCAGGATGTCAGTTCAATAGCTATGCCTGGAGAGCCTAAGAGGCTAACTGTATTGCTGGCTCAGGAATACTGGAAGAAAACCACTGAGACAGTGACCTGTGTATTAGCTATAGCCCAGACGGGCAGAAGTTTATTTATTTATTTTTTTTAATTTGTGTTTGCTGTAACCTCACCGTATCCAGTGAGGCATATCTGGGAGTGCCTGTGTCTGACTTGAATAAAGCACGATTTGGACTGAAATCCTGTTGTCTGCAGAGAAACTCTGTCATCGCCGCCCTGCTGGTGAGAGTGCCCACTTACACTATAAACTCACCTCTTCCATTCTCATGAGGAAGCAGTCTATGAAATCACGAGGGCAGTTCTCATCCAGGGTGGCTCGGTGCGTTGTTATCATATCCTTAATAAACAGCTTGACTTTGTCCATAATTTTAAAGAGCTTCAGGTGAGGACCAGGAATGTAGGGCATTATGTTGGGGAACATGCTTAAAAGCTAATTGAGAGAAAAATTCATAGTTTAGAAAAACCCTCCATCAATATTCATCTGTATGTTGCCATACTTTACCATATTCATTATACACAGTACTTACAGCATACTGTATGCCCACCTTTTAAAAAATGTTTTGTACTACCTCAGTGCATGGAAAAAAAAAACCAACAACTTTGTATATGGTTTACAGTTGTTGACCTAACGTTTGTGCTTCCATGGTTACAGACTACAAAAAGGATCTGTGTAGTCTGATCCTGAAGTCATACCCCCTTCCACTTGTCCCCTACTTCTTTCTAAGGTACCAAAATGTTAGCAAGAAACTGACAACAGATAAGGGGAGGTATGACTGCAGGATCAAGCTGTAAAGGGCTCATTTGTAGTCTGCAGCAATGATTACACTTTGGTCTGCATATTGAGGCTTAGGCTACTTTCACACTAGCGGCAGCACGGATCCGGCACCTAAAGGGTGCATACGGATCCGTACTGCCGCTGACACATGTGTGGAGCCGGAGCAGCGCTCCGGCCCCACACGTGTTGACACATACAGAGAGAACATACATACACACACATACACACAAACACATACATACTTACATACTCCAGCCCAGGACACCGGCAGCACGTCTTCACGCGCCTCCTGCGCGCAGTGATGATGATTCCCCACAGCGCCCTCTGCTGGGCGCAGTGGGGAAACGTCATACCTGCGCGCAGGAGGCGCGTGAAGACATGCTGCCGGCTTCCCTGGCTGGAGTATGTGAGTATGTATGTGTATGTATGTATGTCTATATATGTATGTATGTCTGTATGTTTCTCTGTAGCCGGATCTGGAATGCCCCCCCATTGCAAGTCAATGGAGGACAGATCCGGATTACTGGTGTGTCACACCAAACGGATCCGTCCCCATTGACTTGTATTGGGAGTCATTCCGGATCCGTCTTGGTGCGGATGCCTGGACCAGAGAGCAAACCGCAGCATGCTGCGGTTTGTTCTCCGGTCTGAAGACGGAACGGAATGCTTTCAGGAGCATTCCGTTGTCTTCAGTTCAGTTTTGTCCTCATTGACAATGAATGGGGACAAAACTGAAGCGTTTTTTTCCGGTATTGAGCCCCTATGACGGAACTCAATACCGGAATTTAAAAACGCTAGTGTGAAAGTAGCCTTAACTTGAAGCTGTTGGATCCAGTGCAACATTTGTAACGGGGCCCCTCACCTTCCATGTGTTGTTTATAATACTTATGTCTTATGTGGCAGTAGGTTGTATGAGTGAACACTTTAGCTTGGGTGCGACTGCTGCCAGGGACAGACTGGTCCACCAGGGTACCAGGCAGGGAGGGTTACCGTAGTGGGCCTCAAATATCCAACAAAAAAAAAAAAAACACATTTGAAGTCATCTTTTGAGCTAATCACATACCACCTGGGTCTATTTCTTAAGGGTCTGCAGAATAGGGGCGGGCCCGTTCACCTTTATGGACGGCTCGCGATCTTGCTGAGCCGCGGCTCCACAAAAAAATATAGAACATGTCCTATACTTGTCCGCATGCACGGACAAGTATAGGCATTTTAAATGGGGCCGCCCGGCGTGTGTTCCGAGCGTGCGGAACACACGCCGGGCGGCCCCCATATTATTGCGGGTCCGCAATAATGCGAACCCGCAAAAATACAGTTGTGTGAATGGGGCCTAACAGTTAGGATACCAGAGGTTTTTTCATTATTGCGTTTTCATTTTTCTTCCCTATTTTCCCTAGGCCATAACTTTTTCAATTTTCTGTTCACAAAGGCGTATGATGGCTTATTTATGTGACACCATTTAATATGCATACAATGTAGTGGGAAGTGGGAAAAAAATTCTGAATGGGGTGGAATTGGGAAAAAAAAAAAAATTCCTCCATTGTTTTACAGGTTTTGTATTTATGGCTTTCCCTTTGCAGCAAAACTAACCTGTGCCATTCATTCTCTGGGTCAGTGCAATTACAATGGTACCACATATTTATAGGTTTTTTATGTCTAAATAGTGTAAAAATAAATTAAAACTTAAAAAAAAAACATTTTTACATCACCATATTCTGACCCCCATAACTTTTTTTTTATAGTTATATCTACTGAGCTGTGTGTGGGCTCATTTTTTGTGGATGATCTGTAGTTTTTATTGATACCATTTTGAAATGTGTGTGACTTTTTTATTACATTGTATTACTTTTTTGGGGTAAGAGAAGAGTGGCAAATTAGCCATTTTGATCCTTTTTCCATTACACTATGTGCCGTATTGGGAAAATATTTTTATATTTTAATAGTACAGGCAATGTTTATATTTTTTGTTATTTACGTATTTATTTTTTTATTGTACGGAAAGGAGGGTGGTTTAAATTTTTATATTTTTTTTAACTTTTTTTAAAAAAAAAAAAAACTTTTTTATGGTTTTGTAGTTCATGTTTTATTCTGTACCATTATGTTTCTTATAGATCCATATTGGTACTACAATTGCTCATTTCTTATGTTGGTTTGCCACCTGTTAACCAAAATAAGAATTACAGCTTATATACCCTGGATTTCTTTAGAGAGAACCAGCGTATTGAATGCAATTACCAGCATCCTCATTGGCTGCAGAGGATGCCAGTAAGAAGCCTGGAAGCGCAAGCTTTTGGGTTTTTTAGCTTTTAGATGTCGTGATCACACTTGCTCACAGCATCTAAAGGCTTTAATGGCCACAATTGGTCCTGTTCATTATAAAGGTGCCTTAGGTTTCTGAACATATACTGTATAATGAACACAACATACTGTTTACCTTCAATCATACAGGCTAAAGTTAGAAATAGTAGTACAACCTATAATTAGAGATATGCAAAATTTTGAAAAATTTGATTCCGCAACTTCTCTGAAATTTGTAAAGAAATTATTTTCATTCTGAATTAATTAATCACAAATCGTTGTAAATTAGGTATAACCAGGCCGTTGAGCCTTGGGGAACGGCTATACGAAGTAGCCGTGCAGCAGGCGGGTTGTGGCCATGCTAATGTGAAGAACCGCAAGGCCAATTAGCCTGCAGCTGCCTTTAATTTAATAATGACTGTATAGTCTCATATATCACCTAGAGGTTTTATATATTTATCACTGACTAGAAAAACCTCCGCTTGTAGGTAGGGAGAGTTAAGGGAGGAATCAGGGACAGGTGACCTGACCCAAACCCTACAACTTGGGGACTTCACATCTCTGGTGGCAACTGGAAGTGATTATTGGATGTTGGTCAAAATGCATGTAAGCTGGAAATATCCATCCAACCTGAACCACTATCGAGGTCGAGTAGAGACATAGAGCAAACTGTGAGTAAGGATAGGCTGGATATGAAATATATCTGTGCCCCAACGTATTACGTAATGTTTATAGTAACCTAGAGTTATTGGTAACAAATCTACATGTGTGTTATAATCAGAGTGTATATTGATAATGTGGGGTTTTAATTGGTATTATTAAAAGTTATACCGTATTTTTCGCTTTCTAAGGCCTCATGCACACGAACGTATTTTGTTTCCGTGTCCGTTCCGTTTTTTTTTGCGGATAGGATGCGGACCCATTCATTTCAATGGGTCAGCAAAAAATGCGGACAGCACACCATGTGCTATCCGCATCAGTATGTCCGTTCCGTAGCCCCGCAAAAAAAATAGAACATGTCCTATTCTTGTCCGTTTTGCGCAAAAAAAAACGGAAACACGGATGCCATACGGATGTCATCCGTTTTTTTTTTGCGGATCCGCAATTTACGGACCACAAAACACATACGGTCGTGTGCATGTAGCCTCAGACGCACTTTTTTCCCCCCAAACTGGTGGGAAAAGTGACTGCGTCTCATAAAGCGAATCTGTCAAAAATCAAGCTGGCCAGCAGTATTGTAGGGTTGCAGGAGCTTTTAATTGGCCTGCTCCTGCTCCTGCCTTTTAAGTGTGGGGCAGGAGGTAGCAGTTAAGCATTCAGTGAATCTGAATGCCGCCAGCTGCCGTATGGGTCTGCTCTATAGAAGAGGAGGGGAGGGGAGAGAAGTTCTCCTTCTCCGCTGCGCTGCCACCTGCGCGTCCTTATTATGTAGCTGCGGCATGGGTCTGCTCCGAAGAAGAGAGGAGAGCAGTTATCCTTCTCAGCAGCGCTGCCGCCTGCACGTACGTACTGATTTTTGGTGGTGTCCGCCTCCACCAAAAAGGTTCCACCAATGGAACTAGTCTCCGTTGCCCTCTTCTATCCCTTATCCCCTAAAGTCACTGGTAAGTGACAGCTCCTGGGCTGACCTGAAAATTAACTGTGTGTTAAATAGGACTTTAACCCCCCTCATCCTTAAGAATACACCTATGTACTGCAGTAAATAGGTGCATTCTTATGGATGAGGAGGGTTATAGTTATTTTATATAGAACACAGGCCAATTACAGAATAGTCCCTGGACAGTGCTGAGATTAAATATAACTATAACCCCCACATTTTTAAGAATACACCAATGTACTGCAGTATATGGGTGTATTCTAAAAGATGAGGGGGGTTATAGTAACATAACAGTGCATCATCCAAACATCTCCCAAATATCCTCATAACAGTGTGTCATCCTTAGATCCCTCATAACAGTGTAAAATATTATTGCTATTTTATTATGTATTTTAGCACACCTGGTTTAAAATATTTTTTCCTATTTTCCTCCTCTAAAACCTGCGTCTTTTCATCAGGTGTGTCTTATAAAGTGAAAAATATGGTATTTTAATAAGGGTTTTTTTCTAGGCAGTGATAAATGACTGTATAGTCGGTCTCCATTGTTAATGACTGCTTGGCACCTGTAATGCACCTGTAAACAGGGGCTGTTGCTAGTATGGGGTTTGGCTGTTTAGGTGAGGGCACAATATGCAAATTATTGCTGTTCTGGCCTGCAATCTCCGTCAGGTTATTTGACAGTAAAGACAGAATATTAATCAACTCTGGCATCCCCACTTCTCCAACTCTACAGGTGTGATCCCTTCTTTCTGCCATCTGCTCTTTCTACTTTCCCACATAATCTAATATTGATGATAATATGTCATCAGGAACATCAAGCTCCTCCTTTCTCTGCCTCTTGCTGATTTTTCTAGGACGTTAGGCCAGTAAAAAATGAGGATGGTCAATTTGTCAATTTGCAGCAACACTGTCCCTGTCGTATACGCACTTGGCACGTCTCTCCCTATGCTCAGCTCACAGGACAATGGCAGAGACTGCGCGGAATGAGGGTTTTATAGGGCTGTTACATTATAGGGGATGGCTATCTGTGGTTTGGCTGGCTGCAGGACATTATGTGTGATTTTGCGTACCTGGTCTTGTCTCCTCTACCTTTAGTTTCTCTTTGTAACACGTGCAGCCACTTTTTTAGGAAAACCTGATTCATTATCACGAAGAGCGAGAAAATTCGGATTTGCTTTCAAATCCAAGTTTTCTTAAACTTCAGACCAAATTCCGCTTTGAATGCTCCACTTTGCCCCACAAAACATATAATAGTTCTGCATTCATGTTAACATTTCACCTACAGTACATAACATTTAGACAATTTGTAATACTTACTTGCCCTGAACGGCTGTTGAACAATTGGGAAATTTCATGAATACATGACAAGAGAGTCAAGAATTTTTGATCTCCATAGTCAAATCTTTCACCAAACACAACGGAGCAAATTACATTGGAAACAGCGAGTCGTAATATATATGTTGGGTCAAATGGGGTATCTGTTAGTAAATATAAAGAGGTGGTCAGTCATTGTTTTGACTCTATAGTATAATTCAAATACTGGAAAAATATTGTGTTGTATGTTTGGCAATCTTACTAAAACAGGTCACCAATATCATATTAAAATTGGCTATACCAAGGGGCTCAGTCATTGAACTAATATGTATAGTGCAGCGTACAAATTACAAACCTTAAAAGATCAAGCAAGTGACTTTCAACATTCTCGATCATTTGTTCCACACAGGCCAAACGTGTTCACAGGAAATTTATTAGAGAAGAGAGGGTTGTTGTCCAACAGCAAATTAATATGTATGGTGGCCTGAATGTATGATACAAATAATTTAGAAATTCACCTTTATCCTTCATAAATTTATCAGAAAGACGCTGGGCTTCTTCTTGGATCCTTTCTTCAATGGTTCTCTTTCCCATTCCAAAATTTCTCAAAGTTGTCAGCGAAAACCGACGAAGAATTTTCCACCTTTCTCCATTGCTTGCAATGACCCCTGTAAATTCAAGAGAGATTTTAAAGGTGCATTTTGGTTATAATGAGCTTTCCCTTTTTTACTTGTGAGCTGATAACTAACTGATTAGTAGAGGCCTGAGCACTGGAAACACCACCAACCCAGAGAATGGGGTTCCCATTCCACGATCTTAATAGAGCAGACAAATACATGCCATTCTGCTCCATTCATTTTTGAATTCGCCAGTGGCAGTGTTGTTATCCATAATAGGAACCATAGTGGAAACCTGACCATGGGAAATGTGCAGGGAAATGTTGGGCATCTGCAACAGCAGATCACCAACTTGGTGTGATATGTAGTGTTGAGCAAAGCACCCTTCAGATCATAGATCCAAAGTCATTTAGTAAAACTTTACTTGAATGCTGTTCAGAGATTCATCTCTGTATAGAATTCAAATGTATGGGCTTTGTGGAGGTGAAATTCGTTAAGTCTGAAGTTTTACGAGACTTCGGTGTAGAATTTCGGCGAAGAACTTCGGCATTGGATTTTACAACACCACAGAAATGCCTTGGTTCAGGAGGTGATGAACTTTGAAGATGACTCTCACTGTATGAAGTGTTAATGCACTTTAACAGGTATTGCACTGTGATATAAACAGGCATGGGATTCAGCCAGTTCCCTCCTGTTCTCCAGATCTGGTTGTTAAAATTACAGCTGGATCAGAGAACCGTGTTGCCAGCTTAATGGGGAATTGAGTGCTATTAAAGGCAGCATGTCAGGGGTCATGTGGCTTTAAAGGCAGCAAGGCAGGGGTCATGAGGCTTTAAAGGTAGCATGGAGGCATCAGAACTATTACAGGCTATATATGGGGGCTTGATAACTATTACAGGCACTATAAATACTGAGAATACTATTGGTGTCATTATAAGTAGTGTGAAGACAATAGGGGCCATTATATCTATTGGGGAGCATTACAAGTACTGAGGGCACTATACAGGAACTTGATAACTACTGTGGGCACTATAGAGCATTATCACTATTGTAGGCACTTTGGAGAAAATAACTATCTACTATTGGGACATTATTACTACCGTGGGTATGATTGGGCACAATATGGAGGGCACTATTACGAATGGGGGCACTCTAGGGGAGCATTGTAACTATTAGGGGCATTGCTAAGAGTAAGGGGAGAGAATTATAACTAATGTTGGCACTTTTGGGTTTCCTATCACTTTATAGTGGACTATCGGTATACCTCTATTATTTCTGCAGTATTGTACAGTATATGGGGAGCATTGCATGCATAATATTGGGGGGAGCAGCAGTATAGGGGCATTAGGGGGGAAAGAATGACGGAAAAGTGAAGAACCTAAGATGTCTATGTGGCAAACTTTACAGAAACAAGATGCGCCTGAGAGAAGTCATCTTGGCGGTCTAGTCTGAATGGAGAACATGAGGAGAAGTCACTGTTATGCAGTGCTATATTCTCCTGTATGTTTGATAGCACTGAAATCAATGTGTATGCAAATATCTCTCTAGTGCTAGGGCTTGTGGGTGGGGTTGATTAGATTAAGAATTTGGCAAAACCTTTGCCTTTGTTGATATCCCACATCCATCCATGTGAGAGTAGTGTATACATGATATATGTGAGTGTAGTGTGTATATAGTCTGTTTATATATGCATACCTCCCAACCGTCCCGGATCTGGCATAACTACTGTGTGGGGGGCACAATAGGGAATAGGCAGGATTGGGACATGTACAGATAGACATTGGGTAGAGTTAGACATGTGGCTTAGTGTTAAAAAAAAAACTTGTTGCAGTGCTGAAAATTTAGCTCCTATATTGTATGTGTGTATTTGCAAATATGTGTTGTGACGCCGCATGTCCGCTGTTGAGTAGGGAATCTGTTGTTAAAAATTGGAATCCCACCCCTGGATATAAATGTATGCATGATATATTGTTGGAAGCAACACTGAGGTTATCCTGACATGTACCGAACGATTGTATCATTATTGATGGATTCTAGGGGGGTCATTTATTTAGACCGATGTTTTAGATGCCGGTCTTAATACCCTTTGCACTAGCAGTCTATGTGTCTAAGTTATTTAGCAGCACCAGCCTCTACATAACTTAGGCTTATACACAACCTGTCTAAATCTGCGCCAGCTCACTTGCTGGCGTAGATTTAGACCATTTTCTACGCCTAAAACAGGCGTAGAAAATGATACATGAGACAGGCCTGCCAGCCCATCCTCTTTCCTGCCCATGCAACTCCCCCTTTTTTGGACCTGGTGTGAGCAGGGAAAAGTGTCAGATTGCAGCGCAAATAACCTTTGCTCCACTTTCTGCAACATATATGTATACACCAAAAAGTGGCGTAGATTAAAAGATCAGGCAGACAACTGTCGGGAGGGAAGCGTTCCTTCCTGGCAATTGCCTGCTCATTGGGGGAGGATACCGCTGCTATTACAGTGCCTTGAGAAAGTATTCGGCCCCCTGGAACTTTTCAACTTTTTGCCACATTTTAGGGTGCAAACAAAAAGATATAACATTTTACATTTTTGGTGAAGAATCAACAAGTGGGTCACAATTGTGAAGTGGAACAAAATTTATTGTATTATTTAAACTTTTTTTGTAATAATAAAACTGAAAAGTGGGGCGTGCAAAATTATTCGGCCCCCTTGCATTAATACTTTGTTGCGCCACCTTTTGCTGCGATTACAGCTGCAAGTCGCTTGGGGTATGTCTCAAATTCTAGAGACTGAAATTCTTGCCCATTCTTCCTTGCAAAACAGCTTGAACTCTTTGAGGTTGGATGGAGAGCGTTTGTGTAGTTTTCAGCTCTTTCCACATATTATCAATTGGATTCAGGTCTGGACTGTGACTTGGCCATTCTAAGACCTGGATACGTTTATTTTTGAACCATTCCATTGTAGATTTTGCTTTATGTTTGGGATCATTGTCTTGTTGGAAGATAAATCTCCATCCTAGTCTCAGGTCTTTTGCAGACTCCAAAAGGTTTTCATCCAGAATGGTCCTGTATTTGGCTCCCTCTAGCTTCCCATGAATTTTAACCATCTTCCCTGTCCCTGCTGATGAAAAACAGGCCCAAACCATGACGCTGTCACCACCATGTTTGACAGTGGGGATGGTTTGTTCAGGGTGATGAGCTGTGTTGCTTTTACGCCAAACATATCGTTTTGCATTGTTTCCAAAAAGTTGGATTTTGGTTTCATCTGACCAGAGCACCTTCTTCCACATATTTGGTGTGTCTTCCAGGTGGCCTGTGGCAAACTGTAAACCAGACTTTTTATGGATATCTTTGAGAAATGGCTTTCTTCTTGCCACTCTTCCATAAAGGCCAGATTTGTGAAGTGTTCAACTGATTGGACAGACTCTCCCACCTCAGCTGTAGATCTCTGCAGTTCATTAGAGTGATCATGGGCCTCTTGGCTGCATCTCTGATCAGTCTTCTTCTTGTTTGAGATAAAAGTTTAGAGGGACGGCCGGGTCTTGGTAGATTTGCAGTGGTCTGATACTTTCAATATGATCGCTTGCACAGTGCTCCTTGGGATGTTTAAAGCTTGGGAAATCTTTTGGTATCCAAATCCAGCTTTAAACTTCTCCACAACAGTATCACGGACCTGCCTGGTGTGTTCCTTGGTCTTCATGATGGAGAACCCTCAGACTATCACAGAGCAGGTGCATTTATCTTCATCAGTCATTTAAGACAACATTGGATCATTCAGAGATCCTCAATGAACTTCTGGAGTGAGTTTTCTGAACTGAAAGTAAATGGGCCGAATAATTTTGCACGCCCCACTTTTCAGTTTTATTAATATAAAAAAAGTTTAAATGATCCAATAAATTTTGTTCCACTTCACAATTGTGACCCACTTGTTAAAATGTTATATCTTTTTGTTTGAAGCCTGAAATGTGGAAAAAGGTTGAAAAGTTCCAGGGGGCCAAATACTTTCGCAATGTATTTATTTATTATTCTCACGTATATGGCGCTGACATATTCCACAACACTTTACAGACAGTATCATTATTCACTTAACCCAATGGGGCTCACAATCTAAGGTCCCTATCAATATGTCTTTGGATTGTGGGAGGAAATCAGAGAACACCCACACAAACATGTGGAGAACATACACACTCCATGCAGCTTTTGTACTTGATCGGTTTCAAACTCAGGACCTCAGCGCTCCAAGGAAACAGTGCTAAACACTGAGCCACCATGTTGCATGGGGAGGAGAGATTACTGATGCCATCACTCATCCCTATACAGAGTCATTGTTTGCTGGCAGCATATTGTTATTATACAGCACTATGTGCCCCCAGCAAACATTTTTTTGCTTGTTCATCGGGTATTTGTTGGCAGTATTACACTGCCAGATCATCTCTAACGAGCATTCCTACGAATGCTCGTTAGCAACTATCTGGCCGACTGTCTGACAGTGAAAGGCTTAAGACTAATGAGCTTACAATCTACTGTGTGCAATATTGTGTGCTGCATTGAAAAGAGTGTGCACTGTGACTGCCACCTGCCTGTTAATATTGTGTGCTGCGCCACATGAAGATAGAGCAATGGGAATAACTTCTGAGACAACTGTCATCATTCCTGTCACTCTGAGAAGCCCAGATGCAGAGTGCTGATGCCCAGCGGGCAGAGTGAAATGTAAGCCAGGAGAGTGATGTTCTTTTTTAAAGGGACCATGTTCTATTTGACTGTTGCCTCTACTTAAACCAGTATCCTCATTGAAACACTGTAACCAGTAATCCTGACGCCTGCAAAAGACTGTTGTAACCATTAAAGGGTTGTCTCTAGGCACATCAAACTTATTGAGAATTTCACAAGAAAAACAATGGTGTGCTTTTAACGTACCCCCGATCTCCCGATCTGACCCCTTTCGACTTTTATCTTTGGGATCATCTGAAGGCAATTGTCTATGCTGTGAAGATACGAGATGTTCAGCACCTGAAACTACGGATACTGGAAGCCTGTGCTAGCATTTCTTTTGCGGTGTTGCTATCAGTGTGTGAAGAGTGGGAGAAGAGGGTTGCATTGACAATCCAACACAATGGGCAGCACTTTGAACACATTTTATAAGTGGTCAGAAACTTGTAAATAGCTCATGAAAGAATACAGTTACGTTAAAACCAAGCACAGCATTGTTTTTCTTGTGAAATTCTCAATAAGTTTGATGTGTCACATGACCCTCTTCCCATTGAAAAAACTAAAGTTGGATCCAAAATGTCTGACTTCAAGATGGCCGCCATGGTCACCACCCATCTTGAAAAGTTTCCCCCCTCCCATATACTAATGTGCCACAAACAGGAAGTTAATATCACCAACCATTCCCATTTTATTTAGGTGTATCCATATAAATGGTCCACCCTGCTTTGAATGCATATATAGTTTAAATCATACCATACATGTCAAATATTACAGATGTTACCAGAGAAAATGATTTGTGTAGAGTAGTATACAGTAATTCAGGTGCAAACGAATAAGTCATTGCTATTTTGGTCATTTGCTATATATGCTTACCAAAATCCTTAGTGAAAATTTCTCCTCCTCCGATGTCTCCCCTATCACTAAATGCATCACTGCGGTCCACTAATGCTTCTTTCACAACGTCATACCCAATCAATACTATCGTAGGCAGGTTGGCTATGTAGAGGGTATAGACAGGTCCATACTTCTCACTCAGCTGGAGATATATAAAAGACATTAAAAAAGTAACACAGGCTTTTTTCATACAGGTCTAGTCAGGATCTGTATACTTGGAGAAGAGGAACATGTCCTTTTTAGTAGCCAGAGAGGAGAACAACTATACAGAACATCTCTCTGGAGGACCCAACAGGATCAAGCATTAATTCAACCTATCAGTTTCAATGGACATCATGTAATTCTTAATTTATCCTGTGGAGGTGCTGCAGGCACATTGAGTATTTGCCGGTTTGTTTCCATAGTTAACTGCTGATCGTGACAAACTTCTGTGATCAGCTTAGGGATCAATGTAACAAAACTGCTGAGGAACCCCTTTAATTCTTCACAGTGAAACCTATGTTATAACATGCATTTTTGAGATATTGACATATGCTTTACATAATTTCTCTAACATACATTTAACACCAGGATCGCCTTTCTTTGAGTTTGTTCTCAGAATATAAGCTGCCGTCTATGGTTGCAGACACATATTTAGATAAGTTAACCTGAATATGATAATGGACCTGAAGAACAGCTGTAACTGATATGAATTCTCTAAGGCTTCACATGTCTGTTAGTAGAGCACCCTGATTTGGGAGCTATTTTGAAAACAGATTCAAGCCTCATTCACACATCAGTGTTTTGGTCAGTGATTTCCATCAGTTATTTTGAGCCAGAGGTGGAGCTACACAGACATAAGGTATAAGGGAAACATCTGCACCTAGTCTGTGTTTAGAGCTGCACCTGGTTTTGGCTCAAAATCACTGATGGGAATTATATAGAAATGAGGCATTATATTAGGGATTGTTATGTAACCAGGGTCCTAGTTTTTCTAAAATTTCAAGTAAGTATACAAGTATTATACTACATACCTCGACTAAAGACTGTGGTAGTTCTGAGGTGCTGATCTGAAGGATATTCCCCAAACCTGGTAGAGGTGTAGGTCCTGGGGGTAGGTTCCTGAGTTTGACCCTACTCCACCATTTAATGAGATAAATTAGGAGAGTGAGTCCTGTAGCCAGCAAAAGTGTTGAAGCAATGTTCAGAGCCATCCTGCACACTAGTGATTACAGCTCTGTCTGTACTATGTCCTTCTCTATATTTATATAACCAGGTAAAGGGCAACAATGCAGTGCACATGGGATTATCAAGGACAGGTTTAACAGGGTGTAGAGTAACAGCTTAATTGCATAATATATTGTAAATGCTGGCATGATAAGCAAGATTCATTTAATGTTACAAGCCAAAATCATGAATGGATCGCAAAATTAGAGAAAGTATTGGGGACAGATATGACTTCACTTTTTCTAGTTCAATCCAAGTTTGTGTCGTACCCTGTTTGAGTTATGCTACTAAATTAATTTTGCTTATTATGCTAGCATGTACAATATATTATTGATCAAAACTGTAACTCTACACCAGCATGCCCTGCCTGTCTGGCATCTAGGGCATTCTGACGTAGCTATTAGGAGGAGTTGAGAGCACTGGTTATGTGAGGACACACATGTGACAAACAGGCTCCAGATGACCCAGGGAGGCCACCAGTAGGAAGGATCGTTTCATTCGCCAAAAGGCACAAGCAGCTTCTGCATTTTTATTGGCCAACTTTCGTTGGCAACATCTTCATTACAAATTCCTGTCTCTGGTTCCTGTCTCCAGGTGCTTAGCAGAAGGAAACTTGGTATCATGGTGGCAATTATTTGTTCTGCCATTGACTGTTAGCAGTGGTGCCATGAATGAGAAACCTGGAACGTTATGGACTGGAACTATATCCTATTTAGAGGATTGTTTCATCTGCCATCAAGCACAAGCAGCTCCCACAATTTCATTGTTTACCATCCATATAAAGGTTGCAACATCATTACACATTCCTGTCTATGATTGGACCAGTTCTAAGCAATTAGCAGAAAAAAGTTGTTGTCATGGTGCCCATGAGTAGAGATGAGCGAGTAGTGTTCGATCGAGCCGGTATTCGATCGAATACTTTGCTATTCGGCATACTCGATTTCAATCGAGTATAACGGCGATGGCGCACTTAGAATTCGTTTCCCCTCCCACCTTCCCTGGCGCTCTTTTTCCACCAATCACCATGCAGGGGGGGTATGACAGGCCCGCGGAGCACGCTGGCAGCGCGAAAACGGCGTCTACATGGATTGGCTGGAAAAACCATGTGACCTCAAATATTAAAAACTCAGCTCCTCCTACTCGTTCGCATATGCTGCGTGAACTTAGTCAGGGACAGAGGCTGGAGAAGGGAGAGATAGGTTTTAGCTGTTGGACAGGCAGGAGCGTGATTAAAAGCCCTTATCAGGGCTACTATAGTGCAGTACAGTGATAGCTTTACTACAATATACACTCTGCAGAGAACGGCTGCTGTATTCAGGGATAGCTGCTGGAGTAGGTACAGAGAGAGGCATTAGTGGTGTATTAGGTGCTCTGCTACATACCAAACTATATTTGGCACTACTGTTCTGCGTTCTTTTTGGCTGCAAAACCCTGTTATATACCTAGTGTGTATATGCACCATCTGATCTGGCAGTATACGGCTGTGAATTTTTTTTTTTTTTTAAATACAGTTTATTTGGCTCTAGTGTTCTGGGTTCTGTGTGCCTGCAATACCCTTTTTGTATACCAGGTGTAAATACCCACCGTCTGACCTGTTAGTACACGGCTGTGCACCTAGAAATAAAAAAAAAAGGCCTTTTCTTTGGCACCTGTACTGTGCGTTCTCTTGCAAAATAATTTTATATACGTGGTGTTAATACCCACCGTCTGATCTGTTAGTACACGGCTGTGTACCTAGAAATATAAAAAAAATAGGCCTTTTCATTGGCACCTGTACTGTGCGTTCTCTTGCAAAATAATTTTATATACGTGGTGTTCATACACACCGTCTGAACTGTTAGTACACGGCTGTGTACCTAGAAATATAAAAAAAAAAGACTTTTCATTGGCACCTGTACTGTGCGTTCTCTTGCAAAATAATTTTATATACGGGGTGTTAATACCCACCATCTGATCTGTTAGTACACGGCTGTGTGCCTAGAAATATAAAAAAAATAGGCCTTTTCATTGGCACCTGTACTGTGCGTTCTCTTGCAAAATAATTTTATATACGTGGTGTTCATACACACCGTCTGATCTGTTAGTACACGGCTGTGTACCTAGAAATATAAAAAAAATAGGCCTTTTCATTGGCACCTGTACTGTGCGTTCTCTTGCAAAATAATTTTATATACGTGGTGTTAATACCCACCGTCTAAACTGTTAGTACACGGCTGTGTACCTAGAAATATAAAAAATAGGCCTTTTCATTGGCACCTGTACTATGCGTTCTCTTGCAAAATAATTTTATATACGTGGTGTTAATACCCACCATCTGAACTGTTAGTACACGGCTGTGTACCTAGAAATATAAAAAAAATAGGCCTTTTCATTGGCACCTGTACTGTGCGTTCTCTTGCAAAATAATTTTATATCCGTGGTGTTAATACCCACCGTCTGAACTGTTAGTACACGGCTGTGTACCTAGAAATATAAAAAAATAGGCCTTTTCATTGGCACCTGTACTGTGCGTTCTCTTGCAAAATAATTTTATATACGTGGTGTTAATACCCACCGTCTGAACTGTTAGTACACGGCTGTGTACCTAGAAATATAAAAAAATAGGCCTTTTCACTGGCACCTGTACTGTGCGTTCTCTAGCAAAATAATTTTATATAAGTGGTGTTAATACACACCGTCTGATCTGTTAGTACAAGGCTGTGTACCTAGAAATATAAAAAAATAGGCCTTTTCATTGGCACCTGTACTGTGCGTTCTCTTGCAAAATAATTTTATATACATGGTGTTAATACCCACCGTCTGATCTGTTAGTACACGGCTGTGTACCTAGAAACATAAAAAAATAGGCCTTTTCATTGGCACCTGTACTGTGCGTTCTCTTGCAAAATAATTGTATATACGTAGTGTTCATACCCACCGTCTGATCTGTTAGTACACGGCTGTGTACCTAGAAATATAAAAAAAATAGGCCTTTTCATTGGCACCTGTACTGTGCGTTCTCTTGCAAAATAATTTTATATACGTGGTGTTCATACACACCGTCTGATCTGTTAGTACACGGCTGTGTACCTAGAAACATAAAAAAAATAGGCCTTTTCATTGGCACCTGTACTGTGCGTTCTCTTGCAAAATAATTGTATATACGTAGTGTTCATACACACCGTCTGATCTGTTAGAACACGGCTGTGTACCTAGAAATATAAAAAAATAGGCCTTTTCATTGGCACCTGTACTGTGCGTTCTCTTGCAAAATAATTTTATATACGTGGTGTTAATACCCACCGTCTGATCTGTTAGTACACGGCTGTGTACCTAGAAATATAAAAAAATAGGCCTTTTCATTGGCACCTGTACTGTGCGTTCTCTTGCAAAATAATTTTATATACGTGGTGTTCATACACACCGTCTGAACTGTTAGTACACGGCTGTGTACCTAGAAATATAAAAAAAAAAGACTTTTCATTGGCACCTGTACTGTGCGTTCTCTTGCAAAATAATTTTATATACGGGGTGTTAATACCCACCATCTGATCTGTTAGTACACGGCTGTGTGCCTAGAAATATAAAAAAAATAGGCCTTTTCATTGGCACCTGTACTGTGCGTTCTCTTGCAAAATAATTTTATATACGTGGTGTTCATACACACCGTCTGATCTGTTAGTACACGGCTGTGTACCTAGAAATATAAAAAAAATAGGCCTTTTCATTGGCACCTGTACTGTGCGTTCTCTTGCAAAATAATTTTATATACGTGGTGTTAATACCCACCGTCTAAACTGTTAGTACACGGCTGTGTACCTAGAAATATAAAAAAATAGGCCTTTTCATTGGCACCTGTACTATGCGTTCTCTTGCAAAATAATTTTATATACGTGGTGTTAATACCCACCATCTGAACTGTTAGTACACGGCTGTGTACCTAGAAATATAAAAAAAAGGCCTTTTCATTGGCACCTGTACTGTGCGTTCTCTTGCAAAATAATTTTATATCCATGGTGTTAATACCCACCGTCTGAACTGTTAGTACACGGCTGTGTACCTAGAAATATAAAAAAATAGGCCTTTTCATTGGCACCTGTACTGTGCGTTCTCTTGCAAAATAATTTTATATACGTGGTGTTAATACCCACCGTCTGAACTGTTAGTACACGGCTGTGTACCTAGAAATATAAAAAAAATAGGCCTTTTCATTGGCACCTGTACTGTGCGTTCTCTAGCAAAATAATTTTATATACGTGGTGTTAATACACACCGTCTGAACCGTTAGTACACGGCTGTGTACCTAGAAATATAAAAAAAAAGACTTTTCATTGGCACCTGTACTGTGCGTTCTCTTGCAAAATAATTTTATACACGTGGTGTTAATACCCACCGTCTGATCTGTTCGTACACGGCTGTGTACCTAGAAATATAAAAAAAATAGGCCTTTTCATTGGCACCTGTACTGTGCGTTCTCTTGCAAAATAATTTTATATACGTGGTGTTAATACCCACCGTCTGATCTGTTAGTACAAGGCTGTGTACCTAGAAATATAAAAAAATAGGCCTTTTCATTGGCACCTGTACTGTGCGTTCTCTTGCAAAATAATTTTATATACGTGGTGTTAATACCCACCGTCTGATCTGTTAGTACACGGCTGTGGTACCTAGAAACATAAAAAAAATAGGCCTTTTCATTGGCACCTGTACTGTGCGTTCTCTTGCAAAATAATTGTATATACGTAGTGTTCATACACACCGTCTGATCTGTTAGTACACGGCTGTGTACCTAGAAATATAAAAAAATAGGCCTTTTCATTGGCACCTGTACTGTGCGTTCTCTTGCAAAATAATTTTATATACATGGTGTTAATACCCACCATCTGAACTGTTAGTACACGGCTGTGTACCTAGAAATATAAAAAAATAGGCCTTTTCATTGGCACCTGTACTGTGCGTTCTCTTGCAAAATAATTTTATATACGTGGTGTTAATACCCACCGTCTGAACTGTTAGTACACGGCTGTGTACCTAGAAATATAAAAAAATAGGCCTTTTCATTGGCACCTGTACTGTGCGTTCTCTTGCAAAATAATTTTATATACGTGGTGTTAATACCCACCGTCTGAACTGTTAGTACACGGCTGTGTACCTAGAAATATAAAAAAATAGGCCTTTTCATTGGCACCTGTACTGTGCGTTCTCTAGCAAAATAATTTTATATACGTGGTGTTAATACACACCGTCTGAACCATTAGTACACGGCTGTGTACCTAGAAATATAAAAAAAAAAAGACTTTTCATTGGCACCTGTACTGTGCGTTCTCTTGCAAAATAATTTTATACACGTGGTGTTAATACCCACCGTCTGATCTGTTCGTACACGGCTGTGTACCTAGAAATATAAAAAAATAGGCCTTTTCATTGGCACCTGTACTGTGCGTTCTCTTGCAAAATAATTTTATATACGTGGTGTTAATACCCACCGTCTGATCTGTTAGTACAAGGCTGTGTACCTAGAAATATAAAAAAATAGGCCTTTTCATTGGCACCTGTACTGTGCGTTCTCTTGCAAAATAATTTTATATACGTGGTCTTAATACCCACCGTCTGATCTGTTAGTACACGGCTGTGTACCTAGAAACATAAAAAAAATAGGCCTTTTCATTGGCACCTGTACTGTGCGTTCTCTTGCAAAATAATTGTATATACGTAGTGTTCATACACACCGTCTGATCTGTTAGTACACGGCTGTGTACCTAGAAATATAAAAAAAATAGGCCTTTTCATTGGCACCTGTACTGTGCGTTCTCTTGCAAAATAATTTTATATACATGGTGTTAATACCCACCATCTGAACTGTTAGTACACGGCTGTGTACCTAGAAATATAAAAAAAATAGGCCTTTTCATTGGCACCTGTACTGTGCGTTCTCTTGCAAAATAATTTTATATACGTGGTGTTAATACCCACCGTCTGAACTGTTAGTACACGGCTGTGTACCTAGAAATATAAAAAAATAGGCCTTTTCATTGGCACTAGAGATGAGCGAGTAGTGAAATATTCGAAAGTTTGGAATTCGATTCGAATAGACCGCGAAATTCGACTATTCGACCGAATATTGAATCCCATTAAAGTCTATGGGGAAAAAATGCTTGCCACTTGGAAATCTCAATTCGACCACTTGGAGGTCACCAAGTCCACCCTGAAACCTCAGAAAAGGATGCCAACACTGCTGGAATGCAACTGGGACAGCAGGGGAAGCATGTCTGGGTGCATATAACGCGCCCAAGTCGCACTATTACGCCACTATCACAGCCTCTCAACAATACACTCCAAAGACAATGTAACCTCTCTGTAAAGTGAGACCATACAAGGAAACCTTCTTTCCTCTACATTGCCATGGACCCCAAGCCAAACTAGACAAAAAAGAAGATGAAATTCTGCACCCCTTAAAATCACGTTGCCTATGACAACCACAGATGGCATAGGCAAGGGGGAAAGCAAATAGACCCCACCCCTAATTGTCATTGTGTGTGTGTGTGAAATGTGGTCAGACATGTCTTCTTTAAAATGTAAAAACAACTCAAACACATGCAGAAGCCTTAAAATGCCCAAATTGTTGGCGCTAGAGATATCAGTGACCCGACCTGGCCCAGTGTCATGTCTAGCAGGTAAAGCAGTGGGGATGTGGAGGGATGCGTAGGACCGCAAAAGGCAGGAAGAGGCCGTGGGCTGGCCAGAGGCTCATGGAAAATTTTGTGGAGGCCAAGAGGTGAGACGTCTTAAAATTGTGTGGAGGCTAAAGAGGTGAGACTTCTTAAAAATTATGTGGAGGCCCAAGAGCTGAGACCTCTTAAAAATTATGTGGAGGCCCAAGAGGTGAGATCTCTTAAAAATTATGTGGAGGCCCAAGAGGTGAGACCTCTTAAACATTTTGTGGAGGCCCAAGAGGTGAGACCTCTTAAAAATTATGTGGAGGCCCAAGAGGTGAGACCCGTTAAAATTGTGTGGAGGCTAAAGAGGTGAGACCTCTTAAAATTGTTTGTAGGCCCAAGAGGTGAGACCTCTTAAAAATTGTTTGTAGGCCCAAGAGGTGAGACCTCTTAAAGATTTTGTGGAGGCCCAAGAGGTGAGACCTCTTAAAGATTTTGTGGAGGCCCAAGAGGTGAGACCTCTTAAAGATTTTGTGGAGGCCCAAGAGGTGAGACCTCTTAAAGATTTTGTGGAGGCCCAAGAGGTGAGACCTCTTAAAGATTTTGTGGAGGCCCAAGAGGTGAGACCTCTTAAAGATTTTATGGAGGCCCAAGAGGTGAGACCTCTTAAAGATTTTGTGGAGGCCCAAGAGGTGAGACCTCTTAAACAGTTTTGTGCAAGGCCCAAGAGGTGAGACCTCTTAAAAATTATGTGGAGGCCCAAGAGGTGAGACCTGTTAAAAATTATGTGGAGGCCCAAGAGGTGAGACCTCTTAAAGATTTTGTGGAGGCCCAAGAGGTGAGACCTCTTAAAGATTTTGTGGAGGCCCAAGAGGTGAGACCTCTTAAAGATTTTGTGGAGGCCCAAGAGGTGAGACCTCTTAAAGATTTTGTGGAGGCCCAAGAGGTGAGACCTCTTAAAGATTTTGTGGAGGCCCAAGAGGTGAGACCTCTTAAAGATTTTATGGAGGCCCAAGAGGTGAGACCTCTTAAAGATTTTGTGGAGGCCCAAGAGGTGAGACCTCTTAAACAGTTTTGTGCAGGCCCAAGAGGTGAGACCTCTTAAAAATTATGTGGAGGCCCAAGAGGTGAGACCTGTTAAAAATTATGTGGAGGCCCCAAAGAGGTGAGACCTCTTAAAGATTTTGTGGAGGCCCAAGAGGTGAGACCTCTTAAAGATTTTGTGGAGGCCCAAGAGGTGAGACCTCTTAAAGATTTTGTGGAGGCCCAAGAGGTGAGACCTCTTAAAGATTTTGTGGCAGGCCCAAGAGGTGAGACCTCTTAAAGATTTTGTGGAGGCCCAAGAGGTGAGACCTCTTAAAGATTTTGTGGAGGCCCAAGAGGTGAGACCTCTTAAAATTTTGTGGAGGCCCAAGAGGTGAGACCTCTTAAAGATTTGTGGGCCAGAGGTGACCTTTAAAATTATGTGGAGGCCCAAGAGGTGAGACCTCTTAAACATTATGTGGAGGCCCAAGAGGTGAGACCTCTTAAAGATTTTGTGGAGGCCCAAGAGGTGAGACCTCTTAAAGATTTTTGTGCAGGCCCAAGAGGTGAGACCTCTTAAAGATTTGTGGAGGCCCAAGAGGTGAGACCTCTTAAAGATTTTGTGGAGGCCCAAGAGGTGAGACCTCTTAAAGATTTTGTGGAGGCCCTCTTAAAGATTTTGTGGCAGGGCCCCAAGAGGTGAGACCTCTTAAAGATTTTGTGCAGGCCCAAGAGGTGAAGAACCTCTTAAAGATTTTGTGGAGGCCCAAGAGGTGAGACCTCTTTAAAATTATGTGGAGGCCCCAAGAGGTGAGACCTCTTAAAGATTTTGTGGAGGCCCAAGAGGTGAGACCTCTTTAAAATTATGTGGAGGCCCAAGAGGTGAGACCTCTTAAAGATTTTGTGGAGGCCCAAGAGGTGAGACCTCTTAAGATTTTATGGAGGCCCAAGAGGTGAGACCTCTTAAAGATTTTGTGGAGGCCCAAGAGGTGAGAACTCTTTAAAATTATGTGGAGGCCCAAGAGGTGAAGACTCTTTAAAATTATGTGGAGGCCAAGAGGTGACAACTCTTAAACATTTTGTGGAGGCCCAAGAGGTGAGACGCTCTTAAAATTATGTGGAGGTCCAAGAGGTGAGACCTCTTAAACAGTTTTGTGCAGGCCCAAGAGGTGAGACTCTTAAAAATTATGTGGAGGCCCAAGAGGTGAGACCTGTTAAAAATTATGTGGAGGCCCAAGAGGTGAGACCTGTTAAAAATTATGTGGAGGCCCAAGAGGTGAGACCTCTTAAACATTTTGTGCAGCCCAAGAGGTGAGACCTCTTAAACAGTTTTGTGCAGGCCCAAGAGGTGAGACTCTTAAAATTATGTGGAGGCCCAAGAGGTGAGACCTGTTAAAAATTATGTGGAGGCCAAGAGGTGAGACCTCTTAAAACATTTTGTGCAGGCCCAAGAGGTGAGACCTCTTAAACAGTTTTGTGCAGGCCCAAGAGGTGAGACCTGTTAAAAATTATGTGGAGGCCCAAGAGGTGAGACCTGTTAAAAATTATGTGGAGGCCCAAGAGGTGAGACCTGTTAAAAATTATGTGGAGGCCCAAGAGGTGAGACCTCTTAAAGATTTTGTGGAGGCCCAAGAGGTGAGACCTCTAAAGATTTTGTGGAGGCCCAAGAGGTGAGACCTCTTAAACATTTTGTGCAGGCCCAAGAGGTGAGACCTCTTAAACAGTTTTGTGCAGCCCAAGAGGTGAGACCTGTTAAAAATTATGTGGAGGCCCAGAGGTGACACCTCTTAAACATTTTGTGGAGGCCCAAGAGGTGAGACCTCTTAAACATTTTTGTGCAGCCCCAAGAGGTGAGACCTCTAAACAGTTTTGTGCAGGCCCAAGAGGTGAGACCTCTTAAAAATTATGTGGAGGCCCAAGAGGTGAGACCTGTTAAAAATTATGTGGAGGCCCAAGAGGTGAGACCGTTAAAAATTATGTGGAGGCCCAAGAGGGTGAGACCTGTTAAAAATTATGTGGAGGCCCAAGAGGTGAGACCTCTTAAACATTTTGTGCAGGCCCAAGAGGTGCAGACCTCTTAAAAATTATGTGGAGGCCCAAGAGGTGAGACCTCTTAAAAATTATGTGGAGGCCCAAGAGGTGAGACCTCTTAAACATTTTGTGCAGGCCCAAGAGGTGAGACCTCTTAAACAGTTTTGTGCAGGCCCAAGAGGTGAGACCTCTTAAAAATTATGTGGAAGGCCCAAGAGGTGAGACCTATTGGAGGCCAAGAGGGAGACCTTTAAATTGTGGAGGCCCAAGAGGTGAGACCTCTTAAAAATTATGTGGAGGCCCAAGAGGTGAGACCTCTTAAAAATTATGTGGAGGCCCAAGAGGTGAGACCTCTTAAAATTATGTGGAGCCCAAGAGGTGAGACCTCTTAAACATTTTGTGCAGGCCCAAGAGGTGAGACCTCTTAAAATTATGTGGAGGCCCAAGAGGTGAGACCTGTTAAAAATTATATGGAGGCGCAAGAGGTGAGCCATAAATATATAAATTTTTCTTATTTACGGAGCAATTCTAACGGCGGTTAAGGAGGAGGAGGAGGAGGGTGGAGGGAGGAAATGGCACTTCATACAGATGGCACTTCACTTTTGGCTGCTTTTCACGGTTGGAGAAGCAAAGTCGCGGGTCAATCCACTTGCTGTTCATTTTGAATTAGCGTCAGCCTGTCCGCACTGTCGGTTGACAGGCGGCTGCGCTTATCGGTTATAATGCCCCCGGCTGCGCTGAACACCCTTTCTGATAGCACGCTGGCGGCAGGGCAGGCAAGCACCTCCAAGGCGTACAGGGACAGTTCCAGCCACGTGTCCAACTTGGAGACCCAGTAAGTGTAGGACGCCGAGGGATCGGGGAGGACAGGGGTACGGTCTGCCAGGTACTCCCGCAACATCCGCCGATACTTGTCCCTCCTGCTGATAGCGGGCCCCGCAGTGATGGAAGTTGCACGAGGGGGTGCCATGAACGTGTCCCACACCTTGGAGAGTGTTCCCCTGGTGGCTGTGGGCCTGATAGATGTTGTGGGACTCTGGGAGACCCTCTCCTCTCTGCCGCCAGCGATGGTGGGTGGGAAAATCTCCATCATGTTCTGCACGAGTTCCCTCTGGTATTCCAGCAATCGATTTGTCCTCTCCTCTACCGGAATAAAAGAAGAGACGTTATCTTTATACCGGGGGTCCAGGATTGCGAAGACCCAGTACAGTTTGTTCTCCACTATCCGGACAACACGTGTGTCCCGGGAAAAGCAGCCCAGCATGAAGTCAGCCATGTGTGCCAGACTCTGAATAGGCATGACCTCACTGCCCCCACCAGAAGGATCACTTGCCATTTCCTCCTCTTCCTCTTCCGCCTCCTCTCCGCCCATCCGCGCTGAACCAATGGGACGCACACAGCCTGACTGCTACCCTCGCCGCCAGCATCCTCCTCCTCTTCCACAGCCACCTCCACGTCGTCCTCCTCCTCATCCTCCTCCTCCTGCAAC